>VHZZ01006385.1:33529-48089 GCA_009801015.1 Silene noctiflora | reverse complement strand
TTTTGTTCATTATTTTCATATGATAAATTCGTTTTAAGTTTAATTAATAAACTTGAAACAATTAATCATTCGACCTTTAGTTCTTAATTTTCGAAAAATAGGCTAAAGTTTTTAATACTCAATCACCCCGCTCCCCCCCCCCCCCTTGAGTATTTGGGATCTATAGACTCTTAAGGGTCAATTACTAAATAAACAAGATAAGAGTAATACACAATCAATAACATCACATACCCCAATCTTCACACCACACCGATCACCTGACTACACATTAAATGTGTAGTCCTGTCGAATTACCCATCGCAACAGGTAATCCACTCCGTCAGTGGGGACCGCAACCTTACCGCCTAAGCCCCGCTCAAAACCATTGAGCGAATAACCCAATGACCATTAATCTGCACATCTCCCTTGTGACGGGAACCACAAGGGGCGAACAAGAGAGTGAAGCCATCCCCGCAAATGACTCCACTCAGTCGAGGGCGCACCTCGCGAACCATATACCAACAACACAACAACCATAAACTGATAACCATGCCAATTCCAAGAATGTAATCATATTCACAATATAATCATGCCATCACATCATCTTAAATTATATAGACAGTAACTTAATAGGGAAACCCTACCTATTCGCATTCTGCTATAACTGCAGCTAATCATACAAATGTACAAGAGTACCACATCGTCACATACAACAATAATCAACAACTACACATCATAATCTGATTTCTACCCAATACCCCCAAATCAACTAAATTAGGGTTAGACCAAACTTAACAAAATAACATAAAAACAACATAGATGACTTACCCAAACACCGGTGACCGTAAGGATGTGAAAATCCCTAAACGTTACGAACCCTAGCTATGGATTTGATGATAACAGTTGAGAGTAGGAAAGCGTCGTTTGAAGTTATGAAAGTTTTAGAGAATAACAGTGTAAAATGAAAAAAGAATTGGCGAAATAATATTTTATACTTCTCCATTATTATAATCAAACTCGCGTCAAAAACTCGTATAAAGCCGGACACTCGATAGAGTAACTCACGTACTCGATCGAGTACGGGACACTCGGTCAAGTACCACTCACTCGATCGAGTACACACACTCCAAAATGTACTCCAGAAACCACATCAATCTACTCAATAAAGTACCCCCTACTCGATAGAATACTCTAAGATCAGAATACCCGAGGTATTAAAGTTTTCCCTCTTTAAAATGAACTTCGTCCCCGAAGTTCAAACCCAACCTATAAAACATGTACACATAACACTCCATCGTCCAACACCACTCAACCCACTTCCCCCATTTTCGACAATAACTCCATCAACCATGCTTACCATGCCTACCTCCACAACGCGGCTCACTATATCGTATCAACTATAGCATAGCCTCTCGACACTAACTCCATAACAATACCGAATACCAACCACAAATGTCGCTAACTCCGTCTCACTAACATATCACCCACTAGCAAATCCAATATCAAGACAATCCACCAAGCGAAGTCAACCACCAAAACGGAATGTTACATCCTACCACCCTTAAAATGAACTTCGACCTCGAAGTTTACTCACACTCATAAACATCACCACCCGGACTGTCAGCATAGTAGTAACCCTACCTATCTACAACCTTGCTTCATGGCCATACATACTACTAAAAACACTGCCATTACCTTTAATAATATCAACCATATGCAAAAGTCCATCCTTTATTCCACACCGAGGCTTAAACTTCCAAATATACTGCAACATGCATAACCATCAAACTCTATTTGTCGCATCCTACTCATCTTAAGATAAATGTTACGTCCTCGTAACCCACTAGTACTACGTCCTTAACTATTTCTTACCATTACCCTCATCTCATGTCACTGATCACGGACTATAACTTCAACACCGACAACTATTCCTATATCTAAGGCTCTCTTTCCCTAATAGTTCTCATTCCCCAAATCGTTCTACACACCACCTAGCCTGTACCACAAGATCCTCAGCATGACCACTACTGTCATTCTTCAACATTACAGCAAGACCACATTCCTAATATCTCAAGCACATATCCTCTCGACATCACTCACGATCCAAAATTGTTACACACACGCTAGATCCTCAAATTTCCCTTTTTACTGACGCCGGACTTGTCCAAACTCAACATGACACTAATTCCCCACACCCTATATTTACTGTCCCAATAAAGATTACGAACCACTTGCCGCATCCAACTCAGCACACACACGTTCCACAAATCACTTGCCACAACTATGCCAACCAATGCTTCATCTAAAACAAGATCAAAAGTACTCTAATAACCTCTCACAACTATGTTCCATCAACAGAATATCACTATACCGTGACAACAACGAACACATACGCAACTCTCTTCCATATCAAACACTACCCTCACTCTTAAGCCGAAGCTGGTTAGAAACATCAATAAACAAAACAACAATCAATATGTCCAAATCGAAACTCATAGAAAATAGTAGTAAACAAAACAACAATCTATACAACTGATATACAGTTTCAAAATTTGTCTCATAAGTATCCCGCCTACTCCACCACAACCGATGACTGCATCACAACACCGCCACCAACAGTCGCACCGCAGCGTGAAAGTACCCGCATCGCAACCCGGAACACAACCACATTACCACAACAAGAGTCCCGCCACAACAATCATCTCATGACTCATCCAACCACCATTACCTTTTCTGAATATCATTCTATTGGGTCACCATACACAACATGTTACACGGAACACTCAGATAACAACTTTACGACTTTCACACCATACCACTACTCGTGAGGTCAGAACCTCACACCAACACTACACACATCATAGACCCATAATCGAATCTAACTAGTCAATCCTGATTACGTAAGTTACCACTTAATAATGGGTTTCTCTCACCCGAGCTTAAACTCATGTGCCATTCATAATACATTCTCCCATTCACATAATTATCACCACCTGACAATTGTAACCATATATTTAACACTCAACTACCGACAAACACCCTCTATTTCAACACTTTATGCTTCCTCGCAACCACGAATACCAATTCCCAGTAGGAATCTCCATTAATCCTATCAACAAATAACCTCAATATCCCTACTAAATATGTCCTTAATCATCCTACTCCCTAACCTACCACCAAAGTCTCACACCATGCAATACTCTATGAAATGCTCATTCCCATAGCTCCTCAAAACTCATGGGTATAATGTTGCCTCGATATCTTACATAACCTTTGTAATACCCCGTAATTTAGTGATCTTTATATAATAATATACGTAGTACCTTCATATCAGTACCTTCTTACTCTTTCTTATTACTGATCCCCTCTCAGCATGCTACCCACTCACACTTGCCACCATTAAGTCGACATAACTAACGATTACTCTCCAATTAGTTATATCTTCCTTTCGTATTTCTAGAAACCAAAAATTCACGTCATACAATTAATTTCCAAAGGCATTACACACTAGGGTCACCTTTTTATAATCCGAATTCCCAAACTCAGTCACTATCTATAATTCCACGTCGCGGCATCACTCGATATAAGTTCACTATATATCATTCTTTTCCATCCTTCTATAACATCTTTCCATTACATATATCCTTAACCAACACAGTCATAACCATCACCCTCCATAATCCTTACATATCCCAAATAACCACCATTCACAACCCTCATATCAATCCTTTCATTCTCACGTTCCTCAAACTTACATCACCACCCTCATCACTACTCGACCTTATATGCTTATCAGTACATTACTCTAGCCCACGAGTAAATCACTCACCATAGCTCAAAAAATGTGCTCCTTGTCCCAATAAGCTCATCAATATTCCTTTCCTCTTTCCAATATCCATCACAACCACACATATCCCATGTCCTCCCCACCAAACTCATACCTGTCATAAGGTACTACTCTTTACATCATAGGATCCGACAACTTACGCATCAGGACCAACACATATGTAAAAAAAAGTTGTAGAAAGAAGTCAAAGAAATTCTTTGAAATAAATATGATATGGAGGAAGGTCAAACAATAAGGATAAGACCAAAATAGGAGTCACTAGATCGAGTATAGCCTACTCGATCGAGTAGGAAAAGATCAGAAGCAAGCATAAACAAATATTAGGGATACTCGATCGAGTAGGGGTACTCGTTCGATTAAAAAGAGGTGTACTCGATCGAGTATGTGGTACTTGATCGAGTACCCTACGCAGTTCTCAGCACCGTCTAGTTTTCATAAAACAGTCGTATCTCACTCATTTCTTGGTCGTTTTGGGCGTGTGAAATCGTAAGAGATAAACAAAAAAAAATCTCCAAGTGGAATCGCATCATTATCATATATGCATCTCAAATTATAATATTTTAAAGACAACTGCTTTATAATCGGACAACATAATTATTCGGTTTTCCTTCCAAACAACTTAAACAACAACAAAGCAAATAAAACCAACTCGATGCCTGTAAAACCAGTATCCCTAGCCACATGCTACTATCTACAAAAGCCAAACAATAACGTCCATCATGCTTATATAATATTTAACTTATCAATCATGTACTATCCGCATGCTTACTTAGTATAACTTCAATACATATTAACACACACACACACATATAATATCAACCAAACAATAAACATCAATAATCACTTAAACATGTTCCGCATCATACTTCACATACTTCTATCATTCCATCCAATTAATCCAACTCAACCACATACTTCATCCAACACATATACTTTGAAGACAACAAAAACAAGTAGCGATCCCATGACACACCCATAGTGACCGGTTCAAAGTTGCAAGGGCAAGTTCGCGACTTTAGGACGTCTCCCAAGCCTTTGAATTAGCTCCTAACAACTCCTACCCGAGTTCATTTTAGTTTGACTCCCTATGTTCATTATATTCATTGGTTACAGGTTCCAAAATCGTCGCTCTGATACCACTTTGTAACACCCCCATAAACCAAGGTGCTTTACCAAGACCACCCTAGCATACGGGGATGCTACCATCTCGGTTTCCCGAGGTACAGTATATCAAAAGAGACCATAAGGAAACATACTTAAAGGTTTAATTATTAAAGTCATACAACTCAAAAACCAAAACTTAAAAGGTACGATACAACCATCTCAAAACATTACTACTGAAAACAAAACTGTTGTAGAACTACAGCGGAAGACTAGCTAAACAAACAATGTGATGACTCCATCTCGTTGAGCCCCACGAGCTATCCCAAAGAATACCTGCTAATCAACTGCTCACCATTTCCAAATGGATCACCACAGTTTTCAAGACACATAAACGGGGCCAAATACTGAATAAACAAGATAAGAGTAATACACAATCAATAACATCACATACCCCAATCTCAACACCACACCGATCACCTGACTACACATTAAATGTGTAGTCCTGCCAGATTACCCATCGCAACAGGTAATCCACTCCGCTAGTAGGGACCGCAGCCTTACCACCTAAGCCCTGCTCAAAACTATAGAGCGAATAACCAATGATCATTAATGTGCACATCCCCCTTATGACAGGAACCACAAGGGGCGAACAAGGGCGTGAAGCCATCCCCGCAAATGACTCCACTCAGTTGAGGGTGCACCTCGCGAACCATATACAAACAACAGAACAACCATAAACTGATAACCATGTCAATTCTAAGAATGTATCATTTCACAATATAATAATGCCATCACATCAGCTTAAATTATTTAGACAATAATCGAGTAGGGAAACTCTACCTTTTCGCATTCCGCTATAACTGCAGCCAATCATACAAATGTACAAGAGTACCACATCGTCACCTACAACAATAATCAACAACTACACATCATAATCTGATTTCTACCCAAAACCCCCAAATCACCCAAATTAGGGTTAGACCAAACTTAATACGATGACATAAAAACAACATAGACGACTTATGCAAACACCGGTGACCGTAAGGATGTGAAAATCCCTAAAAGTTATAAACCCTAGCTATGGATTTGATGATAATAGTGGAGAGTTGGAGAGCATCGTTTGAAGTTATGAAATTTTTAGAGAATAACAGTGTAAAATGAAAAGAGAATTGGTGAAATAATCTTTTATACTTCTCCACTATTATAATCAAACCCGCGTCAAAAACTCGTAAAAAGTCGGACACTCGATCGAGTAACTCATGTACTCGATCGAGTACGAGACACTCGGTCGAGTACCACTCACTCGATCGAGTACACACACTCCAGAATGTACTTTAGAAACCACATACAATCTACTCGATAGAGTACCCAAAGACCACAGTACCCGAGGTATTACAATTGTAGGGAGGATAAACTGTAATAGGTGTGGTCCTTTGATGAAGCTATCAATCTAGTTCTAAGGGTTAAAATGTTGGTTAAGGGGAAGGCTATTGTGACCAAGGCACCACCCAGGCCAACCATCTATAAACCACCTGCTGGGATTAAAATTAGGGATTCTACCACAACCACCAAACCAGTTGTTGTTGACAAAGGGAAGGCCACAGATCTTTGTTAAAGGAAAACCATTCCTCTCAAAAAAAGTTTTCAATGTCAGGGACATGGACATTTTGCCAAGGAATGTCCCACAGAAAGAGCTTTAAGTACCTTAGAAGTAGTTCAGTGGGGAGAAGATGGGATATTGGTTTGTGAGGAAGGTGAGGAATCTGAGGTTGAAGCTAGTAAGGAGGCTGAGTAGACTGAAATGGTGGTGGTGCCTAACTCATGCCTAAATCTGGTTACTTGGAGAGTCATGCATACACAACCCCAACCGCTTGAATTGGACCAAAGGCAGCAGATCTTCAGAACCAGATGCACCATCAAGGAGAGGGTTTGTAACTTGATTATTGATGGAGGCAACTGCACAAATGTTTCTTCAAGGACCCTGATTCATAAGCTAAACTTGCCTATATTGGACCACTCTCAACCTTACAAACTGAGGTGGTTAAACACGAGAGATAAAGTGAGGGTTGACAAGAAGCGCTTGGTTTCCTTCTCTATTGGGAAATATTATTCAGATGAGGTCATGTATGATGTTCTAACTATGGATTCTTGTTATTTGTTGTTAGGAAGACCATGGGAATTTGACAGGGATTGTGTCCATCATGGGAGAGAGAATACCTATTCTTTCAAGCTAGGGAAGAAAAATTTAACCTTAACACCTCTCCCACTTGCTTTGAAGTATACCTTACCACTCAGTCTTGTTGAGCAATCCAAGGAAGTATTGATGATAGGTGAATCAGAAATGATTCAAGAACTCAACAACATAGAAATCATTCTAATTCTTTTTTCTAAGGGAATTACAGAAGAAGCAGGGCTCCCATTGCCTTCTGAAGTTGAGCAACTACTGAGGAAGTATGGTGTTGTGTTCCCTAAGGAACTGCCTAGTAGATTACCACCATTGAGGGGAATGGAGCATCATATTGATCTCATTCCAGGGGTTGTGCTATCAAACAAGGCAGCCTACAGAAATGATCCTAAGGCAACACATGAATTGCAAAGGCAAGTTGGGGAATTGATGAACGAGGGGTTTGTCAGGGAGTCCTCGAGTCCTTGTGCAGTCCTTTCACTCCTTGTACCAAAAAAGAATGGAACTTGGAGGATGTGCACTGACAGTAGAGCCATTAACAACATTAATGTCAAGTATAGGTTCCCAATTCCAAGATTAGATGATATTATTAATGAGTTGAGTGGGGCAAGAGTCTTTTCAAAGAATACATCTGAGGCAGGGCTATCACTAGGTTAGAATCGGGGGAAATGATGAGTGGAAGACAGCCTTCAACAATAAGCATGGCTTATATGAGTGGCTAGTCATGCCTTTTGGCCTGTCTAATGCTCCTAGTACCCTTATGAGATTGATGACACAGGTCCTGAGAGCTCACTTGGGCAAGTTTGTGGTTGTCTACTTTGATGTCATCTTGGTTTACAGTTTAACTAAAGATGAGCACCTGCAGCACTTGAGACATTTGTTTAAAACACTCAGGGCAAACAAACTGCATGATGAATTGAAGAAATGCTCCTTTATGCAATCCGGGGTCCAATTCTTGGGCTTTGTAATATATGATGAGGGAATATCTATTGATCCCTCAAAGATTGAAGCCATAAAAACTTAGCCAACCCCCAATAATATCACAAAAGTTAGGAGTTTTCATGGCCTTGATTATTTCTACAGAAGATTCATTCAGTGTTTTAGTTCAATCATGGCACCGGTCACTAAGTGCATAAAAAAAGGAGAATTTAAATGGAATGAGAAAGCTGAAAAATCCTTTGAAGAGATTAAGAAACTGTTGTGCCATTCACCTGTGTTCATCTTTCTAGATTTCAATAAAGTATTTGAAGTGAATTGTGATGCAATTGGAGTGGGAATTGGAGCTGTACCAATGCAGTGTCATAAGCCCTGTGGCATTTTTCAGTGAGAAATTAAATGGTGCTAAGTTGAATTATTAAACTTATGATAAAGATTTTTATGCAATTGTCAGAGCTTTGAATCATTTGAGCCACTATCTGAAGCCAAGACCATTTGTATTGCCTTCTAATCGCGAGGCTTTAAAATACATTAATGTTCAGCATAAATTGAATCCAAGACATGCCAAATGGGTTGAATTTCTGCATTTCTTTTCATTCTCCAACAAGTTTGTTCAGAGCAAGGACAATGTGGTTGCTGATGCACTATCTAGGAGATACATCATGCTCAGTTTCATGGAGAAAAAATTACTGGGATTTTTATACATGAAGGAACTATACGTTGATGACCCTGATTTTCAGGAGGAGTGGAGTTTAAAGAAATCAGGTCAGATTAAGTAAGGGAAATAGACTATGTGTTCTTAAGGGGGCTTATAGGGGATTGCTGATCAGGGAGGCTCATTCCAATGGCCAAGCTGGGCATTTTGGGGTGCAGAAGACCTAAGAAATACTACAAGAGCAGTTTTAATGGCCTAAGATTCTTCGTGAGGTGTAGGATGTTATCAGGAGATGTGCTCCTTGCCAGCAGTCTAAGTCTTACTTCCAAACCGGCCCATATATTCCAATGTGAGTCCCATACAGGCCTTGGAAAAGTGTGAGCATGAATTTTATCATGGTTCTTTCCAAGACACAGAGAGGCAAGGACTCCATCATGATGGTGGTGGACAGGTTTAGTAAAATGGCACACTTCATTGCCTGCACCAAAACTGAGGATGCAATTAGTGTTGTTGAACATTACTTCAAGGAGGTTGTCAAGCTCCATGGTGTGCCTAAAAGCATTGTATCTGATAGAGATGAGAGGTTCATGAACCATTTCTGGAGAACACTATGGAAGCTCCTCGGAACCAAGTTGCTATTTAGCACCTCACATCACCCACAAACTAATGGACAGACTGAAGTTACCAACAAAACCCTTGGCAGGATCCTAAGATGCACTGTGGCTAAGTCCTTGTGGGACTGGGATTTGAAATTGGCTGCTGCAGGGTTTGCATTCAATAGAGCTCCGTTAAGCAGCACAGATCCGAGTCCATTTGATTTGGTCTATGGTGAGAACCCTTTGATGCCAATTGACCTACCACCAGTTAAGAGAGGCTCAATTGATTATGATGCCAAGAAGAGAGTGGAACAGATGCGAAAAATCCATTCACAGGTTAGGAAAAAAAATTGAGAAGTCTAATGATGGATATACGACCAGGAAAGTGCCTAAGAAAGCAAGAGAATTTGAGGTTAGTAATCTAGTGAGGCTACATCTAAGGAAAAAAAGGTTCCTTGAGAGGAGAAAGAACAAGCTGATGCCTAGGGCAGATGGCCCATTTGAGAGCACTGAAAAGACTGGGACAAATGCCTATAAACTTAACTTGCCTGGGGAATATGCTGTTCATGGCACCTTCAACATAGGAGACCTCCAACCTTACTATGAGGAGTCTGATGTTGAGGAGGATGCTGAAGATTTGAGGTCAAATCCAAATCAAGAAGGGGAGGTTAGAGCAGGAGCTCAGTTAGGCTACCCTAACCCTGAGCCAGCCTTGACTAGGTCTCAAGCTAGGGCAACAAGCCAAGCTAACCCAACCCTGCAGGCCAGCAACACACCTCCATCAGGACAAGATCAAGGGCTCTGGTCCAGGGCTTTCAGGCTCACTCGGTCCTATTTTCAAGCCTAAACTATGTCTAAGGCCAAGCTCTAGTGTGCATAATCATGCAGGCCAATCTCCAAAAGGTCTTAAGTTATTTTAATAGCATTCCTTAGCTAAAGAAATCAAATCAAAGACCAGCATTAGCATTATTCAGGGAATCCATGGAAATAAAGCTGTCTCAAGTACAAGCTTTTGTTTGGACTCTAATCCTTGGGTGTTATATGAGGTATTTGCCTTGTGTAAGTCACTAGACAAGAGCTCAAGCCAAGCCAAGGATTTTTAATGCACCTGTAATAGCCTGCACAAGACAACAAAAACCTGAACTTGCTTTTTGATTTGATCTTTGCTTAGTGTTGGATCAATGATCCCTGAGTCTTTTCTGTGTGCTGGACTCAGATTTCACAACCCTATCTTATTGGCTTAGTGCTTTGAGTTGGGTCTTATCCCTGTTACAGTCTTTTCAATCACCTTTGTTTGAGCATCATTCTTGTAGTATAATTTAAAAATAATTTGGCAGCCATCCCTGTTGGGCGTAATAGTCGTAAACGGGAAACCCAGGCAAGGCTTGGTTCATCTCCATACGCATCGTGTGCCTGCATAAATCAAGTAAAACATCATCACGTGCCCCCTGGACCATGAAAAGAGGGGGCACAAAAGGAGGGGGTAAAATAAAGTAGGCAGGATAGACCGGCTAAGGTCATGTCTCACCGTTAGGTGAGGTAAGTGGGGAAGAGTGGTGAGTCCTAGAGGACTCGGATGCCTCTCTAGCAGCATGGGAGGTCTGCCTCGCTCCCGTGGTGGATGCCCTGAGCATAGTCAAATGCAAAAGGTAGGAGGGAGTAAGGGGACAAGGGGCACCACTTGGGACCTGAGGCAAGGGGGCGAGTGGGGGTAGTGTAGGAAAATGCAAGGTCACAGAAAGAGTCGTGGAGATCTTCCACGTGTAATCAGCTAACAACCAATAAACATCTATCATGTAGGGTATGTCCATCAAGTACGTGTCATCCGGGCCATTCGGGTAGTCATGGCCAATGGGCAGCATTCCCCGGGGGAAGTCATAGAAAAGCAGGCAGGCAATATAAGTAACTATCCCCTAGTGACGATGGTGGTCAGTGAACTTCTGTCCCCGATGTTGTGAAAGTGGTGGGCAGTCAAAAGGGCAATGTTAAGCACAAATGGGGTACGACTATTGATGTTTTAGTACCCCACCAACATGGATAACTCTATGTCATTTACGTTATTTGACTCCTTTCGGCTGAAAATAGTGTTCGCGACCAAACGAAGCGAATAACGGATAGGCGACAAGTGAAGAAACTGACCCCTCTTCCTCACATCAAACTTGTCTGATATGGTATCCTACATATGGCGAGTTAAGTTTCGTGGAGGGACACTAAAACCGTCACTAGTAAAACCCAAATGGGCCCTAAAGATCGCTATGGTCCAAATGAAGTCTCGGTTCAACAGACGGAAACGGATACAAGGGCCAGCGGAGTCTTTATCATAGTTTTTACCAAAGAAATAGAAACTAGTAAAGAACTCGAGAGTGGGTACCAAATAAGTGTATTCCCGTATACTAATCAAACCCGTCATCCCAGTACCGTTTAGAAGGTCTAACACGGGGTTAAGGAATCCTAATTCGGTAAGACTATTTTGGTTAAGAAAGGGGTCGGAGAGATAGTATAATTGGTCAGACGGATAAAACGGGCCCGCTGATACGGGGAACTGAATGTTACCTCGGGATAGTCAGGAAGACTATCCATGGTATCGCCTATGACAAGAGCGGACTTCGGGTTGTCCGGTATTTGGCTAGCCGAGGGTCCCTCACCCATTGCGCGGTCTACTCCCGATCATTTGTATTGTTCTGAAATCTCCCATTGGCAGAAGAGTCAAGCAGAGCCCTATGATCATCATACAACCCGTTGTAAAACTGGTTGCAAAGAAACCATTTCTCAAAGTTGCGGTGTCTAACATAATGAACTAGCCTCTTGTACCGAACCCATGCCTCATTCAGATCCTCAGTGGAACCTTGTCTAAAACTGGTAATCTGGCTTCTTACGACATTTATCTTATGTGGTGACAAGTACCTCTTGTAGAACGTAAGAGCTAGCGAATTCCAATCCCTAATAGTGTAATACCACAGATTTCTGAGAATAGAGTACTCGGTCGAGTGGATGGTACTCCATCGAGTGTGTCATCGAGTGTTTTGAGTCAGGCTTATGACTTAAGGGCACTCGACTGAGTATGGGGGTACTCGGTCGAGTATGTCAGGTACTCGACCGAGTTCCCGGTCTGGTATGTTATTATCGCGCGGTTTTGATTAAAATGATTAGAGGAATATATAATACGTGTTAATCAGTTTCCAAATCATTTTCACAAAACTCAACGATGCTCTAAATCTCCTCTAATCATCTTCATCATCTCCAAGCAAGGGTTGATTGATCGTGAGTCCTTTTATCTCTTTTTATGTATCGATTTCGTTGGTAAGTCTCTAGTGTTTTCTTAATCATTTTATGGTTGTTAATTAGAGATGACGCAAAACCTAATTTGGGTTGGGTTGGGGGTAGAGATTGATTGTGTTAGTTGTGATTAATATTATTTGGTTACCATTGTTGTAGGTGACGATGTGGTACTCGTTGTGCATTTGTATGATTGGCTGCGGTATAACGGATTTCGAAAAGGTAGGGTTTCCCTACTCAGTTGGTTGCATAATTGATTACAAGATAGTATATGTGATTGATTGATGGCAATGTGATTATGATTGTGGATTGTGATTATATTGGTTGATGGATTAATTGTGGAGCTATTCTTGGGAGATGGTTCCAACCCTATGTTCGCCTCTTGTGGGCCCCGTCACAAGGGGGATGTGCACATTAATGATCTGGGTTCGCTCGCTACGATGAGCAGGGATTTGGTGGTACGACTGTGGTCCCCACTGGCTGTGTGGATTACCTGTTGCGAATGGTAATCTGGCAAGGCTACACACCTTGGTGTGTAGTCGGTTAGTGGTTACTATGGAGTTTGGAGGATGGTTAATATAGTTTGGATTGGATTGTGTATTGATATATTTCCTTTATTGTTATATTGGTTATGCAGTTGACTGGCCCCGTTTTTGGTTTCAAAATTGTGGTGATCCATTCGGGGATGGTGAGCAGTTTACTTAGCAAGTAATGGATGTTGATGTAGCTCGCGAAATATGGATGGGGCAGAGTCACCACTTGTTTTATAGTCTAGCTTCCGCTGAGTTTAGATACAATCACCTTTCGATTTTGTTGTACGCTTTTGGAGTTTTGAGACTTGTATTTCCGTTTACATTAAAGTTTTTTTTATTAAACTTGTTTCATTATGGTAACTATGATTCATACTACCTCGGGGAACCAAGATGGTAGCACCTTTATACATCGGGGTAGTCCTTGTTAAGGTATCTTGGTATATGGGGGTGTTACAAAGTGGTATCGGAGCGACAATTTTGGAACCTAAAAACAATGAACATAAGGTGTCTAAATAAAATGAACCCGGGTAGGAGTTTGTTTGGAACTATCGCAAAGGCTTGGGAGACGTCCTAAGGCCGCAAATTTTCCCTTACAACTTTGAACAGATCACTACGGGGTGTGTCAAGGGATCGTTGTTTGTTTGTATGTTCTTATAAGCATGTTGGATGAATGTGGAGTAACATGTATGTTTAATGTGTTATAGAGTGATATAAGGCATGCTTTGGTGTTTATTGTTTGGCTTTTGGTTACTTTGTAAAATGTGAAGTAGCAATATTGGTATATGTATGTTTTTAAGGCAAAAGGGTATATCAATTTTAGTATGACTCGACCGAGTGTGGCAGGGAACTCGACTGAGTAGAGGGTACTCGACCGAGTCCTTGGAACTCGATCGAGTGTGGTTATGTGTGTGTTGTGGGAGAAGCTACTAGAAGTTGGTAACTCAATCGAGTAAGCTGAATATTCGACCGAGTAGGTCGTACTCGACCTAGTACGTCAGGTACTCGACCGAGTACATTTTTGTGTGATTTATGGTCAGATCTAGGAGTGTTAGCACTCAACCAAGTACGAAAAGGACTCGACCGAGTGGCTCGTAATCGATCGAGTATCTTCGGGTACTCGACCGAGTACCTCTTTGGGCAGTTGTTTCTTTATTCCGATTCGTAGGCTATGTGCTTACGTTTGTCTTGGGTCTTAAAGCATTCTTTTACATATGTGTTGGTCCTGATGCATAATTTACCGGATCCTATGGCGTGGAGAGTACCACCTAATGATGGGTATGAGTTTGGTGGGGAGGACATGTGGTTATACGTGGTTGTGATAGATAGTGGAAAGAGGAAGTGAAGTTGATGAGTTTATTGAGGCAAGGAGCACATTTTGTGAGGTATGGTGAGTGATATGTGTTAGATTCAAATTACCTCATATTAGACAGCTCTAATATGTTAATAAAA
>VHZZ01006385.1:914-13414 GCA_009801015.1 Silene noctiflora | reverse complement strand
TGCTGTACCTTTTTGTATCATGATTTGTGTATACAGTAACTGACCCCGTTTAATTGTTTTAAAAACAGTGGTGATCCATTCGGGGATGGTGAACATTTATTGAGAAGGTATGAGATTGATGCGCATGGGATAGCTAGGTTGTGTCACCGCGAGCTGTCTAGAAGAGTCTTCCGTTGTGTCCTGAACTTTTGTTACTTTAGTTGTTTTGTCTTTTGAAACTTTTGTATTGTTGTTAGACAGTTTTTGTTTGGTCTTGTAAACAGTTAAACTTATTTATTTAAAGTACGTTTCTTTATGGTCTATTTGATATACATTGCCTCGGGTAACCGAGATGGCAATACTTCCGTGCCTAGGGTGGCCTTGGTAAGACACCTTGGTGTATGAGGGTGTTACATTGTGTTTTTTGTGATTTGTATTATTTGATTGTCGTTATTGTAGGTGACTGTTGAGCCATAATTTATCCTGCCTGAACAGGAGTATGACAGGCAATAGGCCCCAGATGTGATCAACCATATTCTACTGAAAAGATCATCATAAGGTACCAACCTGGATAGGATGTCAAGGTAGGCAACCAAAGAACGCCTGATCAGATGAGCCCTGTAGAGAAGAATGGGGCATGAGTAATACAGGGACCACAAAAAAAGATCGGATGAGGAAGAAGTTGGTTCCTATCTTCAAGGAAGACCGAGTCAAAGCTGTTAGCAACAAAAAGAACACGCTCAACTAATCTTAAAATGAGGAGAGTAAGTGGACGTTGAGGAAGAATAAGTCAAGCGGAATAATAGGGCGCATGACCTATTATTTAGCTCACGGTTAGCAGAATCCAAGAGAAGTCGTTACAACAATAATTGAAGCCTATAAATAGCAAGGGAATGATCATTTGGAAGGGATATTACATACTACTCGCTCTATACGATAAAAATCTAGTCATTAATCAATCATTGTAGCCCGACAGAAACAATCCATAATAATAATCGTCTCCTGGCTTGGTGCCCGTGGTTTTTTCCCAATTCTAAGGGTTTTCCACGTACAAATCTTTGTCTTTTTATTTATTTACTTTCAGTTTGTATCTGTTAATTTTCTTACATAATAGTAGTGGCTTGAACTAGATACCCTGCAAACTCATTCCTGGCCGGATTCCTTATAGCGAGAAATCCTGCTAAAACAATTGGTGCCCACCGTGGGGCATCTAGTTCAATAAACATCAGAAAACTCTCTCAAAAATTCCCACAAAAACCCACAAAATGACTACTCTTACAGTCGAAGAACAGTTGGCTGCAGCCAGGCAACAACTGCTAGAGAAGGAAGCCCTGAAGGAGAAGATGGCCCAGGCTGACGGTGAGGTTCATAAATAGAAGGAAACAGAGTCCAGCCTGCGCTAGAAATTGGAAAACCAGGCCTCAGGCTCTAACACGAAGATCCAGCCTGGAACCCCATTCTCCTCCATCATAAGGCACATAGATTTCTCCAATTTTGGGAGCCCCTAAAAGCACAAGGAAACGAACTCAGAATCAGGGAGGAACCTGGATAAAAATGCTGAATCTGACAAGACTGGAGCAGCAATCATGATGGCAATGGTCCAGGAGATCTAAAAACTTCATCACAAAATCGAGAACATACCAGGAGTACCAGCACCCCAGGAGGAAGTCAACCCTGAGAGTTATGCTGACTCGCCCTTTGCGGATGAGATAGCAAAGATTAATTTACCCAAGAAATTTGTGGTCCTATCAATGAAGACCTATGATGGAACCTCTAACCCCCTAAATCATGTAGTAGTTTTCAAGCAAAAGATGTTGGCGGCATCTGTGCCAAGCGAGCTCAGGCAGGTTTGCATGTGTAAAAGCTTTGGCACAATCCTGACAGGGCCCGCGCTCCAGTGGTTTATCAATCTCCCAAATGGCAGCATCAAGTTTTTTGCAAACCTAGTGAACACCTTCAACCAGCAGTTTGCTAGCAGCAGGGATATGACAAAGCGACCAAGTGACCAGTACCGGATCAAGCAGCTCCCAGATGAGCCCCTAAGAGTCTTCCTGGCGAGATTCAACAAGGAGAAAGTCTTCATTCCAAAGTGTGACATTGAAACAGCTGTAGAGGCCTTCAGGAAAGGAGTGTTGCCTGACAGCGAAATCTACGAAGATCTTACCAAAACCCCTCGTCTCACCTTTGAGAATGTCCAATCAGTAGCACTTGGCTATATTAGTCTGGAAGATGACAAAAGCTTCAAGACAGAATCATTAGGAGGAAAGCAGGGATACGAGCGATCTACCCAGAAGAGTTCCAACCAAAGAGGGAACAACTCCTGACCTACTCCATATTCAAGGCCTGACCGGTCAGAAGTCAACTTAACCCCAAGAGCAAAGAGGTAATTCTTATGTTCCTCCGAGAATATAATTTCTCTGTTGATATTGCAGGACTAATAAAACGCCTGGACAACCTGGGAGATGTTGTGAGATGGACCAGAAAGTCAGAAAACCCCGATCCAAGGAATGATACAACCAGATGGTGTGAATTCCATATGGATGTAGGCCACACAACGGAAGAATGCACAGGATTGCGGATGCCGGTTGCTTACTAACTGAAAAGAGGTTACCTGAAAGACTTGATACAAGCCAAAGGTAGATTGGACGGGCCACGCAGAATAGAGCAAAACCAGAAGTCGGAAAGGGATATTCCACCCCCTCCTCCAATTTATGAAGTCAAATTCATTAATGGAGGATCATAAATCTGCGGTCTAACCAGCTCAGCAGAAAAGAAGTATGCCAGAGACGCGAAGATGAAGTCCCCCTTCAGGTAAAAAAAAAACCTACCTGCTGTTACTTTTGATGAAACCGATTTGCAGGGAGTTCCTGATCTGCATTATGATGGCCTAGTAATCACTATACAAATTGGAACTGCATGAGTCTCAAGGATCTTGATTGATGGTAAGAGTTCAGTAAATCTACTAATGCTGGATGTCCTAAAAGCAATGAAGATCAGTGAAGAGAAAATAACAAAGAAGTCAAGTGTCCTGCTAGGATTTGGTGGTGAAACCAGAAACACCCTGGGAGAAATCAGCCTGCCAACCTACGCTGAAGGGGTCGCATCTTATGAAAAGTTTGGAGTCCTGGATTGCTTGTCATCTTACAACGCAATTCTGGGCAGACCTTGCATTCATAATGTCGGAGAAATTCCCTCAACCTACCATCAATGTGTCAAAATTCCTACAGAATGGGGAATAGCAACAATCAGAGGTGAGCAAAAATCAGCTCGGGAATGCTACTCTCAGGCTTTGAAGCCTTCCAAGTCAGGTAAGTCCCTCGCCTAGGAATTACAACACCTTTTCAAGAGTACTTATGTGGTAGAATCCCAAATGGAAACAGAAAAAGTAGTATTTGACCCTGAGTACCCTAAAAGGCATGTGTTAGTTGGATCATATGCACCTGACTCGGTCAGGACAGATCTTGTAAGTTTCCTGAAAAGTAAGATGTCCTGTTTTGGTTCGTCCCATTTTGATATAACTGGTATCGATGCTAGTGTCATTACTCACAAGCTTAACATTGACAAATTTTTTAAGCCTGTACAGTAAAAAAGACAAAAATTTGTTGTAGAACGCAATGAGATAATCAATAAAGAAGTAGACAAACTACTGGACATGGGGATAATCAAAGAAGTCATGTACCCTAAATGGTTGGCCAATGTGGTGGTGGCACAAAAGAAGAATGGCAAATAGAGGGTCTGTATAGATTACACCGACTTTGTGACACCCCCATTTATACAGGAGTCTTTAGCAAGACATTCCCGAATAAATAAGGTTGTTACCATCTCAGTTTCCTGAGGTAGTGAATAACAAAGATAACGAAACAACAATACTTTATTAAATAAAACTTTAGCGTTTAGGCCATTTATTACAACCAATACTAAAAGTACTTAAATAATTAGAATACAATCGCACCGGAAAGTAAAACTGAGTCATTAAACTAATGTGGTCTATACTTCTAAGTCCTCATGTTGCCTCATGCCGTCCAGCTCCCAGCTTAGCCTACTGAAGTCCTGTCAATCAATCTGCTCCCCAAAATTGGTTCATCACAGGCGTTCAAGAATACACGGTTAACCACGAGGTTAAGTAGAATATAAATAAACAACACAACAATAACAAATGCATACAACATGATGAGAATATGAAACTGATGCACCTCCGCATCATGACACATCACACCCTTCAGTCCACCACGTGATCACAACCCGATTCACCCACCCCGCCATTGAGATCCAGGACCACGCCTGAGGACACCATGGTCAGGCCTACAGACAAGTCATGGGCTTTAATCAAAGTAATTATTTCCAATTCCAATTCAATTCCATTATCTTTCCGACAATCAATTCCGACATCCGACTCTATGCCAATGCATGCCATGTGAATGAATAATTAAACAATGCATATAACCATGCCAATAATCCTTATCCATCATTATAGACAATCAACAACACAATTGCTCATATCATGACAACTCAATTAATACAATCTCATGCATCCAGATCATATACAATCAACAACCGTCCAATATTCATATAAATCAATCAACCAAAATAATCATATATAAAACATAGTTGAATAGGTATATCCTACGTTGCAGCTAAAAAATCTCGTCAGCAAATCCAATCAACAATTAGTAATATTCCACCACGAATTCATCACCTATAAACAAGTATTTGATAATTAACTCATTATTCGCTTATCGTATTAATTTAAGAATTATATTATGTACTAATTATTAATTGATTATTATTAATTACGTATTACATAAAGTATTATCGTCTCAAACTATAACGAATACAACCCAATCACTCCCTTCTACTCGCGACTCAAGCTCGCCACAAACACCCTAACACACGACTGCCACCGCCTGCCCTTGGTCATCTGACCCACCGTGGTCAGCCACCCAGCACCATGGTGGCAACCACCGTCCAACTGGATCCCTGTCTAACCCAACCACCGCATCAAAACCATCTGCCCTAACTCCCTCTTACACACGCGCAAACAACCAATAAACACCCCTTCGAAACGCCTACAACAACCACCAAGCCACTATTGGACTCCACCCACGTCGCCTCTGACGTACGGTGATTCCAGCAGTGGGGTCCCCTCACTCCCAACACCACCACAACGGCCAAACCACTCGTCTTAAGACGGGTTCACCAAAACACGCGCCTTCTCCTGTTTTCCATTACTCTGGCCACTACGCGCACCAATGGCCACCGCCGGCCACCAACCCCATTCCTCCACTGTTGACTCCTTCCCCTGCAACCAACCAAACTAACACAAGGTCCAACGGGTCAAGCTACGGGTCCCAATCTACATTCGAAACCCACGACAAAAAACCCCCTGTCCCCGTCTGTTTTATGCTTCTCCGGCCACCACCGCCGCCTTCGACGGCCGAACCTAGGTCAGTATAGGGTCGCGGCAGTCTAGGGTAGAGGTCACGGTCAAAACACGGGTCCTAGGTGGTTCGTATAGCAATTGCGTCGATCTCTAATTCTAGCTAGGTGAACGATTAAACGAATTAATTAAAAATTATGAAACCGTCTTAGCTTCTTCCAATTATGTAAAGTTCTCTCTTTCTAGATCTCATCTCAATTACGAAATCCTAGAAATTATGATGGTAAAGATTAGGGTTAGGTCTATGCCTTTCTATTTATATCGAGTCAAGCCCGAAACGAGTCCCATTATAACACGAATACTAATTACGAACATTATTATTATTAATTATCGTTTATAATTATTAATTAGTATCTATTATCAATATTATTATCAAATCCCGAATCATCAACATCTACTTATAATTAATTATTATCTTAAGCCCTTCAATTAATTATTATCATTTACGTTTATTATTCGTATAAACTTTATTAAATTACAGGGTATTACAGACTTGAACAAAGCCTACTATGTAAGCAAAAGTCTCCTGGGCGCTGAAATGTGGTATGGCTTGCTTGAGAAATTTGTTTTGGCTTTAATTATGTCTTGTACCAAGTTGCGACCATACTTTGAAAGCCATCCAATCATTGTCAAAACGAACTTACCCATAAAATCAGTCTTGAGAAAGCCTGAACTATCAGGCATGATGGCAAAATGGTCAGTCCAACTTAGCACATATGACATCACCGTTGAACCTCGGACAACCATCAAATCCCAGGCATTAGAAGACTTTGTGGCTGATTTCAGTCCTACCCTAGAAACTGACCTGACCAGAGAAGTAAACAGACTAGAAACCCAACCACCTGACCAGGAATGGACATTGTATGTGGATGGTGCAACCAACATGAGGGGAATTGGCCTAGGGTTAGTACTAAAATAGCCACAGGGGGATAAGATAATACAGGCTGTAAGTTGTGCATTTGAGGCTACAAACAATGAGACTGAATATGAAGCATTGATAGTTGGACTTAAGGTATGCTTAGACCTGGGCGTACAACATGTAAAGGTACGTACTGATTCGCTCTTAGTATCAAATCAGGTGAAAGGAATTTATGCTGCTAAAGATTCCAAAATGATATCATATCTGGACTTTGTGCAAAAACTTAAAGCAAAATTCACTTCATTTGACATTGACAAAATACCCAGGGATTTGAACACCTAGGCTGGTGCCCTGGCTTGCCTTGGATCAAACTTTAGTCCCCCTTACTTCAACAAAATTCCTATCATTGGTTCCTGAGAGGCATATTACCTCAAAACAAACAGGAAGACCGAGCATTAAAAATTAAAGCGTCTACATACACTATGATCAATAATATTCTATATAAGAGGTTGCAGGCTTGACCCTACCTCAGTGGAACCCCATGAGGTTGAACAGGTCCTACAGGACATACATGATAAAAATCGTGGTAATCACAAAGGAGGAAGGAACCTGGCAAGCAAGGTCCTCAGGACAGGCTATTTTTGTCCTACCCTGAGGGTCGATTGCCTGGCATACACATCAAAATGTGAAGCTTGTCAGATCCATGCCCCATACATTCACCAACCAGCAGAGATGTTGAATTCAATCTCAGCTCCCTGGCCTTTCATGAATTGGGGAATGGACATCATAGGTAAGTTACCTCAGGCACCAGGACAAAAGGTATTCATGCTGGCAATGACAGACCACTTCTCCAAATGGATAGAAGCAGATTCGTTCAGGCAAGTCAAGGAAAAAGAGGTTATATCATTCATCAAAAGAAACATCATATGCAGATATGGGATCCCAGCCGAAATTGTGTGTGACAATGGAACACAATTTGTAGGAAGAAAAAATGCAGCCTTCTGTGTTGAATAGAATTCAGGCTAGTAACATCAACTCCTGGCTATCCTAAAGCCAATGGCCAGGCAGAATCCAGTAACAAAGTGGTGATAAGTTGCCTGAAAAAAAAGCTAAAAGAAGGAAAGGCAGATGGGCCGAAGAGCTCCCACTCGTCTTGTGGACTGATAAGACCACACCAAAGACATCAACAGGACAGACCCCATACTCACTGGTCTATGGGTGTGAAGCAGTGATCCCAGCAGAGATTCACGTTCTAACAACCAGATGTAGCCTGAACACCATTAATCAAAATGCTCCCTTGATGGAGGACAGCCTAGCCTTGGCTGAAGAGTTGAGGAACACAGCTAAGATCAGAATGGCAGCCTACCAGCAAACTCTAGCCAGAAGCTAAAAAAATGTCCACATCAGAATCTTCAAAGAAGGAGACCTTGTCCTACGCAATGTCTTCCCCAATACAAAGGAAGCAAATGCAGGCAAACTTGCTCCTGCCTGGGAAGGTCCATACTTGATTGACTCAGTAGTTGGCCAAGGAGCTTATAGGCTGCAAACCTTGGATGGCGAAATGATCCTAAGATCATGGAATGTGACACATTTAAAGCTTTTTTTTGTATGAAATTAGCCTTCAACATATTCTACTCTTTTTCCCTAATTCCTGCTTAGTATCAGGTAAAAAGATACAACCATATTGCCTAGCCTGACATGCTTCTATGTGTTTGTAATTAACAAGATGCTTGAATAAAATTTGTCCTGTGTTTGATCCCTTACTTGCCCGCGTGATTCTTTATATTTCTTGTCTAGTTATTGCATGCTTATTCGTTCTAAGAATTTGTTAATTCGAATCCTGAATAATTGTTTATACTTAGCTTTATTTACTGTTTTAACAGGCCTAAGCAATTGTTCAGGATTAAGGGTCACTCCACCAGCCTCATATAGCATTCCAGAAAAATGCTTCATAAAAAATGACATAATAAAGGACAAAAGATCCAAAACTGTTTGTCACACCAAACCATTTTTACACAAAACTGAGCTCAGTATAAACAACAAAGTATAAAGGTGAAACAATCTGGACTACTTACTGTAAGCCCTCCAGACAGGCATAAACCAAGCCCTCCAGACAGGCAAACGACCATAAGCCCTTCAGACAGGCACAATGCCCTGCAAAGACACACAAAAACTTAACAGAACACCAGAAACAAACTGTAAAACCAAAAGCTGGTCTTTTTAGGCGTATACCCCTAGCAACCTCACCAAAGTAATATTGTCTTTCCAAGGACACCCCCATTGGATGGGTCAGCCAAAACATAAACCAAAATAATTATCTATCCAGGGAATATCCCCCCCTGGATGGGCCAAAAAACAAACCCTTCAAAATTACTAAATCAAATTTTAACCTGCCTTAGAGGCAGTAGCAGAACCAACACCATCATCCATTTCTTCCTCCTCCTCAACATCATCACTATCACCTTTATTTTCCTGAGAGGCAGGGGAATCGACTTCTTCAGTAGAATTGAGCCGAGCCAAGTCAGGATAAGCAGCATTCAAATTCTCCAAGTCTTGATCAGGGTCCAGTACGATCTAATCTCTGCTGGCTCCTTCATAGAATCAACCCTACCCTTACCGAAGAAATATATGGCTGCATCGCTAAACCTTCCCTAGATAACCTCCTTCTCGACCGCCAACTCTTCATTCCTTCTCAAGACTTCCTACATAGCCTGCTTTTCCGCATCTAGCTCTTTCTTTAACTGGGCATTCTCTTTTTGTCTAGCCTTGGCTGCATCCCTGACAGAACCCAACTGAGATCTTACAAGCACCAGATCAGCTTTGGAAGAGTCCAGCTAATTTCTCGCCTTGTCAAGAACACCCTTCACATTTTGCAGTTCCCAGCCCAGGAAATTGATCTTGCCATTTGCAGACTTTAACTGACAGGCGCTCATAAGACCGACATCAACATTCTGAGGAGAAAACAAGCAAAGATAAGACCACAAGAGCAGGACGAAACTTGAGAAAGTAGAGTAAGAAACAGAACCAAACCTCTTGAGCCAAGGTAATCAGGCCAGCAATGTTGTCTCTAGCAGCCATCAGGGAAGCCATAGCTTGGGCAGCAGTCTCTTCAGTATTTAGGGAAATAAGCTGATCATCTACCTTGAAAGAATATGCCTGAATCTCCTCCCTAGCAGCCCTGATATCCCCAATACTAGATTTCACCTCTCTTATACCGCTCACCTGCCTGACTCCCTGCATAGGGGCAATAGCTGGACGCTCCACTGCTGACTCTTCCTTCCGTCTCCTCTTGTTCGCCTGACTGACTTCTGGAGAGCTGGACAGAGCCTGGCTTGAGGCAGTAAAAGCTGGCTGAACGGACGGCACCTGAACTAATAAGGGTACAGTACTGCCTGTGCCATCACCACCTAAGGATTTCCCCTCGGAAATATTATCAATACCAGCTTTCAAATCAACTCAACTGAAACCGGCTAGTCTGGCAGAAGACCTGGTCACTACAGGACGAATCCCTATATCAACAATATACGCAGAAATTCGCACAAAAAAAGATTCAAATCAGAAAACAGTTAACACTTACGGCCAGTAGTGGACACCCCTGAACCCTTGGAGGACTTGGGTGCCTTGAAGGTGCTTAGTTTTGCCTTCATAAACATCGGGATCATTTCATGACCAAGGCTGGCCGGCCAGGTCCTTTCCTTCTTAGGTAAGGCCAAGAACACAACAATACCATCAGCCGAACCCTCGGCAGCAGAATCACAGGACCAATCAGTAACTTCAAAACAAAATCAGTACAAGTAAGTTTTTTATCAGAATTACACATTAAGCACATATTTAACTTTTTTATGCAAAAGATCATATACAGGTAAGGCACAGGGAGTTACCAGATTCCATAGCAGGGAAATTGAGATAAGCTTGGGTAGGACTAATAGACTCCGTTCTGATAAACATATACGTTTTTGCCCAGCCCTTATCATCTCCAGAATCCAGGTTCAAAATCAGATGGTCCATCTTTGATCGAATCCTCAAATAAAACTTTCCAGGTGAGTGATTTTTTAGATGATAAAAAAATTTGATGTCATCTAGGGTAATAGAAAGCTTGTGCTTAGCACAAAGGTGTTCAATGGAATGGATAAGTTTCCAGACCATAGGCATAATTTGAAAAGGAGGTACCTCAATTTCTGTGATTACATCAACCATTAAAGGAGTAAAAAGGATTGTGCAGCCTGCCTTGAAAGCCGATTCTAAAATATAAAACCATCCAGGACAAGACCAGTGGGCCCTAATTGGACCGCTTTCAGGGATCTAGACCTCAGTATCTTCTGGAATCAGGCCTTTGTTCTTCAGAAGGTGCTCGTAAAAAGGTTTCAGCAGATTGGCCTCTCCATAGGAAGAAGCCAAAGATTTAATTGGGGAAAAGACGAAATTTTTATGCATCATTGAGAGAATCTCAACAGCGAATCCACCTCAACTACGTCATCTTCTCGAATAATCTCAGAAATTTCCGCCTGTTCATGTACCTCAGAAGGTCTCTGAGTAGCAGACCTTCTTTTTGGTGCCATATTTCTTGAAGTTATTTAGAGATCGAAGTTTTTACAGAAATAAAGAAGAAGGGTTTGGGAGAAAAAAAGGCAAAGATAAGAATGAAAGGTGGAGAATGAAGCTGGTTAAAGTAAGAATAAATAGGCAAAACATGTGGAAGAAAATGAGCCAAGTGTAGGTGTATACCTAATCATGACAAACTTATGGAAACACGCAACTACCACAGTCAATATTTTGTTTGTTAAGCATTTAAGAGTAGGCAAAACTCTTCCAATTTTCGGATTTATTCAAAAATTACCACACAAAACAATTTATCCCCAGGTCAGATTGTCACCTTATTCCTGGCCAGACCCAATAAGAACAAGGTGACAAGGGGCAATTGTTGAGCCATAATTTATCCTGCTTGAACAGGAATACGACATGCAATAGGTCCTAGATGTGATCAGTCATATTCTACTGAAAAGGTCATTAGAAGGTACCAACCTGGATAGGATGTCAGGGTAGGAAACCAAAGAACGCCTGATCAGATGAGCCCTGTAGAGAAGAATGGGGCATGAGTACTACAGGGACCACAAAATAAGATCGGATGAGGAAGAACTTGGTTCCAATCTTCAAGGAAGATCGAGTCAAAGATGTTAGCAACAAAAAGAGCACGCTCAACTAATCTTAAAATGTGGAGAGTAAGTGGACGTTAAGGAAAAATAGGTCAAGCGGAATAATAGGGCGCATGACCTATTATTTAGCTCACGGTTAGCAGAATCGAAGAGAAGTCGTTACAACAACAATTGAAGCCTATAAACAACAATTTTTATGCATTCTACTAACTCTATACGATAAAAATCTAGTCATTACCCAATCATTGTAGCCTTACAGAAACAATCCATAATAATAATCCTCTGATGGCTTGGTGCCCGTGGTTTTTTCCCAATTCTAAGGGTTTTCCACGTACAAATCTTTGTATTTTTATTTATTTACTTTCAGTTTGTATCTGTTAATTTTCTTACGTAATAGTAGAGGCTTGAACTAGATACCATGCAAACTCATTCCTAGCCAGATTCCTTATAGCGAGAAATCCTGCAAAACCAGTGATGGTTGGGTACTCATTGTGCATTTGTATGATTGGCTGTGGTATAAAGGATTGCGAAAATGTAGGGTTTCCCTACTCAGTTGGTTGCATAATTGATTACAAGATGGTATCTGTGATTGATTGATGGTAATATGATTATGATTGTGGATTGTGATTATATTGGTTGATGGATTGATTGTGGAGCCATTCTCGAGATATGGTTTCAACCCCATGTTCGCCTCTTGTGGCTCCCGTCACAAAGGGGGATGTGCACATTAATGATTTGGGTTCGCTCGTTGCGATGAGCGGGGATTTGCTGGTACGGCTGGGGTCCCCACTGGCGGTGTGCACTACAAGGAAAACGCGGAAAACTGACGGGTAAAATCCGTCAGAAATTCGGTTTCCTGACGGAATTTCCGTCAGTAAAATGCGTCACCCCAAACCGTCACGAGAAACGCAATCCTGACGGGTAATCCGTAGAATTTTATTTTACTGACGGCTAATCCGTCAGTAACCTGGGAATCAGTTACTGACGGTTATTCCGTCAGTAATTTATTTCTATTGACGGAATTTCCGTCAGAACCACCTTTTTCTRACAAATGTTTTCTGACGGAAAAACC
>VHZZ01006381.1:36209-48801 GCA_009801015.1 Silene noctiflora | reverse complement strand
TATTTATAACCCATTATCATTAATTATTACGGTATATGAAAACCCGAGTCTAATACAAAGCCCAAGTCAACTAATTGATTTATCCCGACTCGTAAATAATTAATTAATAATTATCCAAACTCAATTAAACAAACCCGAGTCAATAGTAAAACCCGTCACTAAATAAACCCAAAGCCCATTAATCAATTCCTTTAACTACGACACAAAACCCGAGTTAAAACTAATTACTTTAAACAATTAATCAAATAACTAATTACGAACATTAATATAAACTAATTACGAACATTAATATAAACTAATTACGTAAAATAATTAACCAAACCCGACTCTAAAACCAAACATAAAACCATACAACACACATGGTTTGCACCGTGTCCAACAACACCCAAAGACCACCTTATAAACCACCATACACCACTAGCCACCCCATCCTCTCACCACCAGCTTGATCCCCTAACACCCACCGTCATCGTCCACCATAACCACCACCATACACGAAGCCAAACGCCATAATCTCATCTCGCCTGAACCACACGCCTAGCATGACACACCAACAGTTACGTCCTGTTTCAACCCAAAACCACCCCAAACTCCGGCTAATCGACCTCCTCCCACGACCCTGGTTGTTGGCCCCTGCTTAGCACCGTCGCCTACCACCGGCCACAACCCAGAACTCTGCAACCACGGCCCAACCCTTTGTGTGAGACGAACATGCACAACTAACACTCCTCTGCTCTCCCATGTTTTCCCTCTATCGGACATATTTCCCTAGCCCACAGCCACCATTACAGCGGCCCACAACCACCACTAACACCATCGTTCTGTCGCCCATACCACCGCCAACATAACCCCCCAATCTAATGTCCCTATTAGCCACGACATAGACACTAACGTCATCTCTAGACCCTCACGCGGTGGTCAAACCACCACCAACAACCTATACACGGTGGTCCCACGACCACCTTAGGGTTCGGCTAGAGTCTGGTCTAGGGTTCGGTCTACGGTGTTAGCATAAGACGATAGTTAATTAAATTAGTTATGTGACGGAATTCGTTATACCTTTGCTTTGAGACGGAGTCGAACACACGACGGTCCAAGGCTCCTTACACGGTTGAAATTGATGTTATGACTGAGTAAAGGTGGTTATGGGGAATTCTACTGGTTTATATAGCATTAGTATAAGTCAATTAGGAAGGAAGTAGGAAACTTATTATTACTATATTATATTATTATTATTATTAGTAAACACGGCCCAATACATGGCCCACATCCATTTCCGACTCATCAATTACTTTATTATATTATTTTATTATTATTAGTTACGTATTATTAATTATTATCAATACCATTATTATTATTAATATTAGAATTATTAGTACTATTTTTATTATTTAACTTTAATTATTTATGAAACGTAAACTATTCAAATAATACGCATTAAAATACGGGTATTACAGTCTTCCTCCCTTAAAATGAACTTCCTCCCGAAGTTCACCCAACACATCATTACAACTGAGAAAAATGTTCAACATACGCAACATATATCAACACCCAACACCAACACCAACACCCAACACCATAAGACTCGCTAAACTACTCAAACTGACATCATACATGCCAAAGGGAACTGTTGTCAACACCAACTCTTATTATAAAAACAATTATCATCCAATCGTGTAACATATAAAGGAACATTAAACCCTTCACATAAAACACACAAAGCACACTTAGGCAGAGCCATATAAATCCTAAAACTTTGGCAGTATCACACTTACGGGTACGTCTTCTAGCACTCCAAGTGGCTTCTTTGTAGAACGATCCGCTATTTACAACGTCATGCTTGTGCATTTTAATTATCCCATACCTAGCCTTTCTTATACCTAGACTTTCTCATACCGAGTAGGGCATGAGACTTGCACTATCTCCAAGATCACATAGAGCTTTCTTAATGGTTTGATAACCTATTGTCCATGGGATTGAAAAGCTCCCGGGATCCTCAAGCTTAGGTGGTGAGTTTCCTTAGATGATTGCACTACTATAATCGGCAAAGGCCATAATTTCTATTTTGCCAATGGACTTTTTCTTTGTGAGAATATCTTTCGTGTACAAAGCATATACCGGTACATGTGTGATCAATTCTGTGAAAGGTATAAACACTTCCAAATTCATCACAATTTCCATGAATTTACCAAATTTTTTATCAAACTTTGGCTTTGCTTGTCTACTTGGGAAGGGTAACCTAACAATGATAGGCTCTTCTTCCTTGCTCTTTTCTTCATTTATCTTCTTCAAAAGTTCATTGGTGGTGACACATAAATTTGTCTGGGGTTTGGACATTTTGGTTTTTGTAGGAAAAGTTAATTAGGATGGAATTTAGTGCTCTCATTATAAAAGTTGGAGTGGAGTTCCACTTCTATAAGCTTGAAATGCATTCACTTGTTCACTCGATCCTCCACACTCACTTTGGTCATGGACAAATGTACCACAAGTTTCACAAACTCCATTAGGTAGTGATGGTGCCATCACCATAGCATTGACTTGTTGAGTGGGTTTGTTGACTTTTTGAACTTGAGCTATGACTTTTTTGAGCTTAATATTGATGATATCCATATGAGAACTTTATTGTGATTTAATTTCGGCACTTAGTTTGCTCATAGAGTCCACTTTATGCTTTCCTCCTCTAGAATCCTTTCAGAGAAGACTAAATTGGGAATTATGGACCGCCATCTCCTCGATTTTTCCTCAAGTTTGGTTGTCATCCAACTCGGTAAACATCCCATTGGAACCCATATTCATTATCTTCGTTGATTTTTCAAATAGTCCATTCCAAAATTGTTGTACTAGGAACCATTCGCTTAACCCGTGATGAGGACAAGAGCGACAAATGGATTTGAAACGTTCCCATGATTCGTATAACGACTCTTGTTTAAATCCGATTATTGGAGCTCTCAACAAGTTTGTCTTCCGGGTGGGTAGAACTTTTGATAAAATGTTAGGGCAGGCTTTTTCCAAGAATCTATGCTAAGTGTTGCTTTAATCAAGCTCGTAAGCCATTGCTTAGTACTTCTGATTAATGAGGACGAGAATAATACCCTTCGAATTTGATCTTCAGTTACACAATTTTGTGATATTGCATCACAATAGTCGCAAAAGGTCTCTATGTGTAGATGTGGATCTTCATTAGGCATCCCCCTCTAATCGACTTCTTTCCACCAATTGTATAAAGGCCGACTTAGCTATGAAGTTACCGGTTAGGTGGGTTGGTGTGGGAGTGCCATTTGGTAATGCGTCTTCGGTTGGAATCGAGTGAGAAGAAAACTTAGGCATTTTTAGTTGGTTGGTTTGTGAGGTGTTTGGATTTAGGTTTGGATTTTGGTTGATCTCTCCCTTTCTTGCAAAAGGATTGATAACTTCAACACCATCAACTTGCGAAATCCATATGTCTACTAAACGGTCACCACTAAATGAAGTTGTCTCCTCCGATGTTGACGTAGACGTCCTTAAGCCTCTTCTTATATTCCTCAAAGTTCTTTTAATCTCGCGATCAATGGGAAATGGTTGTCTCGTTGATGTCTCCTAGGCATGCAAAATATCAAATACTAGAAAATTACTAGAACCACCTTGAGGAAATATCTTCCCCAAGGCAAAAAAAGACAAAACAAAAAGAAAATTAGATAACAATTCAAACATACACCGTCCCCGGCAACAGAGCCATTTTGATAGGATTGGTGTTGGTCATTAATGATCTATCAAACAATATTTAGACTCAACAAACAACTTAGTATAAGTATAATTAAGGTCGACCCCAAAGGACGGTTAGTTCAAGAAAGTTATCGATTATAATTAGCTATGTATTATGTCACAAAATTGGGATTGGATTTGTATTCTAAACTACTACAAGAAATAACAATCAAATGTAAAAAAATGAAAACTTAAGCAAGTAAATAGGATAAGATGTAAACAATTATGGAAAAAAATACTAGGTGTCATGGGATCATAGAGGAGAACAAAGTGGGATTCACACATAAATGAGTTTAAGATTAATTAAAGTAACTAAGTTGTAGTTGGGTTAGAAACGAGGCTCTTGGTCTTATGGTCCACCTTGGTTGAGTCGGGCTAACTCTCGCGTACACTCTGTCTTCCTATCAACATCATGCATGGTATAACTACTCCTAAGACTATCGATTTTATAGGAGGAGTTTAAGGGATAGAGAATCATGCTAGGTTGTCAATCAAGCATTCATCAAACATAACATGTGCACTAGTTGAAACCACAACATTCAATCAATAATATAAACTCATTAAGCATGGATTCTACCCTCTAATTATCCCTAAAACCCCATTAACCTTTGCTAAAGGACTACTCACTATTCATCATGATTGACACGTTAATAATGGTGTCAAACATCATAACAAGGGAAAACATGATGATCTGATCCTTGGATTTTATGTGGTGACTTTAATTGTGTGCTCAACCCTACTAAGTGATTTGGTGGGAAGACTAGTATAGAAGAAATGGAGGACTTTCAAGCTTGTATTCATCATTGTGACCTAATGGATAGTCTTGCTATTGGTTTGTTTCACACTTGGAATAACAAGCGGGATCCATCCACTAGGGTTTATACCAGGCTAGACAAAGTGCTAGTGAATCAAGAATGGCTACAAGTTAGCACTGGAGCTTATGCAAACTTATATAATGAAAGATTATTTGATCATTCCCCTTGCATTATTCAAGATTCTACGAGTACTTTTATTGGAATTAGAAGCTTTAAATATTTAAATATGTGGAGTGAAGTTGAAGATTTTCTCTCTTGTATCTAGCAAAAGTGGGATATTAGATGGCAAGGTACTAAAATGTTTAAGTTAGTGACGAAATTGAAGAGTTTAAAGCAGTCTCTGAAAGAATTGAATAAGAATCTGTTTATTGGTATAGAGAATAGCACAGTGCATGCTTGGAAAGTTCTGGATACCGTCCAAAGTGAACTCAAGCTGAACCCTACTGACTCTCATCATATTTGAAAAGAAAAAGAAGCAGCAAAGTTATACAGAGATTTTCAAATTGTCTGTGATAGTTTCCTCATGCAGAAGTCTAAAGCTACATGGGTTAACCAAGGGGATAATCCTACAAAATATTTTCACAGTATTCCGAAGAGCAGAAGTACTAAAACCAAAGTATTTATAATAAGTGATAGTGAAGGGAACACTTATACTGATGATGAGGGTAAAATTGTCACACCCTATCAAACAATATTTATGAATCCAACAAACAATTAGGAAGTGGTAAGTCACAGTCGATCAATGGGACGGTGTGTTTTGGATTCTAAGTCTATATACTCTAAGAATGCAAGTGTCACGGTTATTTGAGGTTTTGCAAATAGCTAAACTAATGAAAATAATACAAACAACAGAAAATGTAAACTATCAAAGGAAAAGCAACTAGGATGAGTTGATTCATATACGTGATCATTGGGTTGAGTTTCTTATTGAAGGGTAGTCTTATGTATGCTTATGGGTGTATGTAAACAAGTACTAAAAAATACATGTCGTCACTCAAGCCTTTCATCGAACATGTAACATACATATGCTAGAAATAAGACAAGTATTCAACATATCAACCCAATATACTTGTGAGTCTATGTTTTGATTCAAGTCAAAGTTGGTCGGATTAGGTCCGAGGTTTTCGATCTTACGGGCCCACATTGGTCAATGTCGGGTTAGCTTTTGGGCTATACCCTGTCTTCCTACCAACATCGTGCATGGTCTAACATTCTTCTAAGACTTTCGGTTTTGTAGAAGGGGTTGAATGGGTAGAGATTAATACAAGGTTTGTCAAGTCATGCAAGCATTTCATCAAACAAATTGTGTGCACTAGTTGAAACCTTAACAATCAATCAACATAAAAGGCTTCAACAAGTATAAATTACCCTTTAGTCATACCCAAAATTCCCCACTAATCCTAACAAGATCACTACTCACTAATCATCATGAGAAGTATGCTAACAAGAACAATAAATGAAGAGTAAACCAAACATGATGATTAAGAGAAGTAATGAACCAACTTAATAAAAGATTAACAAGTGAATAAAGAGAGATTAGGAGGTTATACCAACTATGTTAACAACGAAAGGAAGGAAATCTTGAATAAAGATGAAGACTTGTCACTGATCTTCAATACATAACCCAAAGAAATCCAAGAACAAGGCTAGATCTAGAGGTGATTGAAGAGTAATTAAGGAAAGATTACATTAATTAGGTAAATATTAAGTCTAATCTAATCTAGAGAGAGGCTAATCCTTTAACTAGGGAGGCATAAGCTCAAATTATTACAATGTAGTGTATTTATATGGGTTACAAGATTAAGGTTGATTAGGAGGTAGAGTGTTGTACAAAAAGGAAGTCACGCCAGGGAGTCGGGCGAGCCATGGGTAAGTTGAGGGACTTCGGAGGCAATGTGTGAACTTGAGTTTGGAACTCGGGCAAATTAGTGTAGGCTCGGGCGAGTTGGTGCAAAGTTCGGGCCAGTTGGTGTAACACCTACATACACCAAGATGTCTTACCAAGACCACCTTAGCATATAAAGGTGCTACCATCTCGGTTACCCGAGGCATAGTATATCATAAGAGACCATTAAGAAACAACATTTAATGATTAAAGTTAAAGTGATACATATATCCAAATTCAAAACTCCTCAAAGTGAGGTATAACTGTCTCAAAACCAAAATACTGAAAGTACTGAAACCAAAACTATCATAAGACACAGCGGAAGACTAGCTATAAGACTCAGTGGTGACTCCATCCAAAGTAACCCGCGAGCTATCCAAGGCATACCTGCTAATTAACCACTCACCATTCCCCAATAGATCACCACAGTTTTCAAAACACATAAATGGGGTCAGTTACTGTATAACAAGATACAATAACACAATACAAGACAATACATCGTCACATTCTTCCAACACCACAATTTCTCCAAAGATCTGACTACACAAGTGTAGTCCTGCCACATTACCCATCGCAATAGATAATCGACTCCGCTAGTGGGGACCGCAGTTTTGCCACCTAAGCCTCGCTCAAAACCATTGAGCGCAAAACCCATTGAACCTTAATGTGCACATCCCCCTTGTGACGGGACCATAAGAGGCGAACAAGGGCGTGAAGCCATTCCCAAAAATCACTCCACTCAGCCAAGGGCGCCCCTCGCGAACCACACAATCATAACATTCATCCATAAATTGATAAACAAGCCATCATCAAACAATACCATCATAAACATAGATATACTCATATCATCACATCGTCGCAACCAATTACACAATAACCGATTAGGGAAACCCTACGTGAAATGAAAGTCACAAAGCTAGCGCAAGCGGGTCAGAATTTATCCTCTACAAAGGCACCTCCTATACAAATATACATTCAATTACCATTTACACGACACTCACTCCAAAAAATCCCCAATTTACCCAGTTAGGGTTTAACCAACATTACTAAATTAACATAAAAACGATGCGAAGATCTTACCCACGACAAGATGAACGCAGTGGTATGAAAAGTCCCAAATTATGACGAACATACCCCTTGATTTGAGAGTAAAAAGTAGAGTAGATCTTTACGTTGTTTGAGAGATGTAAAAAGTGGTAAAAGTAAAAAGTGAAAAAGAAGAATGCGTTGTTATATAATATAACCTCTCCCCTATTTTCTTTAAAATCAAACCGGGTATAAAACCCGTAACAGCGCAGATACTCGATCGAGTAACTAGCGTACTCGATCAAGTAACGCCTACTCGATTGAGTTGCCACAATTCGGTCGAGTAACTAAAGCACTGACTACTGCCAGAACACTCCACATAACCTACTCGGTAGAGTAGGCTCCACTCGATAGAGTACTCAACTGCCCAAAACCAGAGGTATTACAATCTTCCCTCCTTAAAAATGAACTTCGTCCCCGAAGTTCAAACCCAAACCGAATACAAAACTCACTATACTCTAACACAATGCAACGATATAACTATAACTCAACATAAGACGTAAAACACTACTTTAACAACCCGAAAGATACCGAAAACTTGACTTAAAACATACTAAAACGTATGCAAAACTTATGCGATCATCTCCTACCTCCCTTAAAGAAACAAGGTTACGTCCTCATAACCAAACATACCTGCTCAAAAAGATGAGGATAGCGCTCTTTCATAGCCTCTTCTGCCTCCCAAGTCGCTTCTTCCACATTTTGGTTAGACCATAATAACTTTAGCAGCACAGTCTCCCCGTTCCTTGTTTTGCGAACCTTGTGATCCAAGACTTCCTTAGGCATCTCCACATAAGATAAGGACTCATCCAAGTAGATGTTCTCAACTTCTAGCACATGAGAAGGATCACTCACATACTTCCGTAGTTGAGACACATGGAAAACATTATGTACCTGGTCCAAAGCTGTTAGTAAAGTTAATCGGTAAGCAACCTCGCCAACACGATCCAAAATCTCATAAGGGCTAATGAAATTATGGATTAGCTTTCCCCTTTTACCAAATGTCATCACTCCACGCATGGGTGACACCTTCAGAAGAACTTTATCTCCAACTTGGAACTCGATGTCCAGACGATGCAAGTCTGCATAACTCTTTTGTCGATCCTGAGTCGCTTTTATCTTTTGTCGAATCAACTTAACTTGCTCAATCATATCTTGCACCATCTGTGGTCCTAAAACCACTGCCTCCGCACTATCATCCCAACAAGTAGGACTCTTGCACCTCTTCCCATATAGAGCCTCAAAAGGAGCCATCCCAATACTCATGTGATAGCTGTTGTTATAGGAAAACTTGATCAAATCCAACCTATCTCCCAACTACCATCGAACTCCATCACACATTCCCTCAACATATCCTCCAAGGTCTTGATTGTCCTCTCTATCTAGCCATCTTTCGTAGGATGAAAAGTTGTACTCATCTTTAGAGTAGTGCCCATCAGGTCCTGCAACTCTTGCCAAAATCGGGAAATGAACCTCGCATCTCGATCAGATACAATATCCTTTGTTACCCAATGAAGCCTCACTATATTCTTCCTATAATTGTTCACCAACTGCACCTTATTCCATGTATCTTTCATATGAATAAAGTGAGCTGACTTGGTTAACCGGTCCACGATCACCCAAATTATATTATTACCTTGCTGAGTCCTCGGTAATCCCACAATGAAATCCATAGAGATAGATTCCCACTTACACTCCGGTACCTCAAGAGATTTAATCTTACCCTGCGGCCTTCGCTGCTCCCCTTTAACTCTCTGGCAAGTCAAACATCAAGCCACAAACTCAGCTGTCTCCTGCTTCATCCCTGGCCATCATAAAGTCTTCTTCAAGTCCTTATATAACTTGTCACCATCCGGATGCACAAAATATGGAGTGCAATGAGCTTCCGTCATAATTATCTTCCTCAACTCCTCATCCTGTGGTACACACTACCTCCCATCAAACCGAACACTCCCATCAGAATGAATAAAGAATCGAGACACTGTCCCCTACTCTACACCAGCTCTCTATTGTTGAATCTTTGAATCCAGTGCCTGCTTCCTCCGAATATCATCATAAAGCTCTGGCTCAACCGTCAAATCCCCTCTAGCATCCCCTTTCAGGATCACATGAATCCCCATTTTAGTCACCTCATCTCTTAATATCATCAGGGACATAGCTGTGTATAGAGAATCCGCACTCTTCCTGCTCAGTGCATCGGCCACCACATTCGACTTACCCTCATGGTATACAATATCCATGTCATAATCCTCAATGAGCTCCATCCACCTCCTCTGCCTCACGTTCAAATCCTTCTGAGTGTAGATGTACTTGAAACTCTTATGATCTGAAAACACCTTAAAGGTTGCCCCATAAAGATAATTTCTCCAAATCTTTAGACCAAATACAACTGCACCCAACTCTATGTCATGTATCGGATAGTTCTCCTCATAAGACTTCAATTTCCTAGAACCAAAGGTAATGACTTTCCTGTTCTGCAGCAACACACAACCCAAACCATTCTTCGAAGCATCCGTATATACCTCGAAATTCTCACTTCCCTCGGGTAAGGCGAAGACTGGAGTTGTAGTCAAACGCTCCTTTAATGTTTAGAACGCCGTCTCACAACTTTCATCCTAGTGAAACTTGTTCTCCTTCCTCATCAACGCTGTCATAGGCTTGACAATATTAGAAAAGTCTTTGACAAACCTCCTGTAATAGCCAGCCAAAACCAAGAAACTACGGACCTCTCCCACATTCTTCGGTGCCTCCCACTTAGACACGACTGTTATCTTACTAGGATCCACATACACCCCCTCCTTAGAAATCACATGGCCCAGAAAGGTCACCTTCTCCAACCAGAACTCGTACTTAGAAATCTTGGCATACAATTGGTTATCGCGTAAGATCTGCAATACCAATCGTAGATGCTCGGCATGCTCCTTTTTAGTCTTGGTATAGACTAAAATAACATCTATGAATGCCACCGCAAACTAATCCAAGTACTGACTGAAGACCCGGTTCATAAGATCCCTAAACACCACTGGTGCATTAGTCAACCCAAACGGCATCACCACATACTCATAATGACTATACCTTGACCGAAAGGCTGTATTTGGGATGTCCTCCTCACGAATCCTCAACTGGTGATATCCCGATCAGAGATCTATCTTGGAAAAGACACCCGCTCCACTCAACTAGTCGAAAAGATCGTTTATTCTCGGCAAAGGATACCTGTTGTTCACTGTGACATGGTTCAACTCTCTGTAATCGATACACAACCTCAAACTCCCATACTTATTCTTCACAAAAAACACCGGTGCCCGAAGGCGATACACTAGGTCGAATGTATCCATTCTTTAACAAATCATCTATCTGCTTCTTCAATTCCTCCAACTCCTTCGGAGTCATCCGGTACAAAGCCTTAAATATAGGTCCTGTTCCCAGTTTCAACTCCACACTAAAGGCAATGCCCCTCCTCGGTGGCAACCCTGGTATCTCCTCTGGAGAGACATCCCCAAACTCCTCCACCACAAGAATCTCTGCTACTCTAGGCTCTTGTGATTGGCTATCCCATACATGGCATAGAATCATGGGACATCCCTTCCTCAGTTAAGACTTCAAAGTTATAGCTGCAATCAACTTGACCTTGGGTTTGATCACAAACCTGCGATAAGACACTCTAGTACCCTTCGGCCCCTTTAAGGACACCTTCTTTTGATGACAGTCAATTTTAGCCTTATACTTGCACAACCAATCCATCCCGACTATCATCTAAAAGCCATCTAAAGGAAATTATAAAAGGTCAACTGGAACATTAACTTGTCCAATAATCATGGACACTCCCCTAAACAACTTCCCACAAGGAACTGACTCCCCAGACGGTATAAAAACATCATCTTTTTTAGACTCAAACTCTCCCAAACCCAAAGACTTAGCATGACTTGACGATACAAACGAATGAGACGCCCCCGAATCGAATAAAACAAAGGTATGAACATTATTAATAAGAAAAGTACCAGTTACCATTTAAGCATCATCTACCGCTGCCTGTTTGTCCATCATGAACAGCTTTCCACTACTCTACTGACCGACTCCCTGAACTGTGTTAGCTGATGCAGTAGGCGTGGCAGCTGATGCATAGTTGGCATTAACTGCGGGATGCTGATAAGACCCACCACCATTGCAGTTATAACCGTCATTGTTGCTCTGGCCATCCTGGTTTCTCCAAGACCCAGCTGGTCGGTTTCTTGCATAGCTCTGCGCCTGAGACTGCCTCTGAAAACCTCTTCCACTGGCACTAGTACACTCATGCTTCTTGTGGCCAGCACCACCACAATTGAAGCACGTAATGCTCCATCTAGCACCACCACTGAGACCACCACAACCGAAAGAAGAAACTCCATGAAAACCCGATCCAGATAAATAGGCCTTAGATTGATTATGGTTGCCCCTTTTATAATTAGATTAGCCAGCACCATCACTCTCAGCCTTCCTTTTTTCCGAGCTCTTCTCCTTAGTTTCTTTGGCCAGTCCGACCATCCTCTCAACCCATCCCGCTCTCTCATAGACCTCCTGCACATCAGTAAGAACCCCTGTCGATAGCTTCTGCAAGATCTTGTAAGTCAACCCTTTCTTGAACTGATGCGCCAGATTGACATTAGTCAGCTTTATATCCGCAACATACCTCGACTTCTTATTGAACTTGTGGTAGTACTCAGTCATCGGCATACCCTCTGTCATCACAAAGGAGTCGACCTTATCCCTCAGCTTACTACGAATGTGCTCCGAAACAAACTCATTCCTCATAGTCTTCTTGAACTCGGGCCACGCAATTGCGGTCTCACCCTGATTCAGATAACTTTCCAGCGCACTCTCCTTCACCTTATCTCACCACTCCCCAGCGGAGTCCCTTAGGTAGAACGCAGCCTGTTCTACCTTGAAATCCTCTGGGCAATGCACCACCCCGAGGATATTCTCCATTTCCCGATGCTAGTTGTCGAGTAAGATCGGATTACCCGTGCCTAAGTAGGTTGTGGGATTGAAGCGAGCTATGGTAGTACTCATCTTGGAGAAGTCTACCCCC
>VHZZ01006380.1:26994-39829 GCA_009801015.1 Silene noctiflora | reverse complement strand
AGTCTACAATCCACTCATGAGGAGTGTTAGAAGCATAACAACAATTTAAGTAGGCCATACCTGCAAAGTTTGCTTCTAACTCATCTTCAGTTTCAGGGTAGATGGCCTCCTTTCCCTTTTGATTGTTCATCAACTGAGCAAATTGCTGAGCTGTTAGGGTTATAGCTCCTCCAATGTCAGCTTGTCCCTCTCCTGTCATGACATTAGTAGCTAATTTCCCATGCCTGTTATTATTTGAGCTTTGCCTGCCTCTACTCACTCCAGATTTATATCCCTTTGATCCTAATGCCTGATATCCTCCCTTGGCTTTGTTTTCCTAGATTTTTCTGGAAATATCTTTGACACTGGGTGATCAGGAAGGTAACCAACCACCCTCCAACACCTGTCCTTAGTATGCCCCTTTTTGTTGCATACATGACAGAATGGTGCATTGACACCTTCCTTCTTATCAGCAAAGAATGTTGCATTGTCAGTTTCCACCTTCTCAATACTTTTGTAGTTTCTCCTCTGAGCCTCTTCATGTTGAAACAAAGCAGCAGCCTCTTCTACAGTTGGCAAGGGGGACATCATGAGCACATTGGTTCTCATGGTTGTGTAGGATGGGTTCAGTCCATTTAAAAACTGAAACAACTTCCTTTCTTCTTGTTCTCTGAGTTGAACTTCCAACCAGGCATTGGTTTCAGAAGTAACTTGAGTCACTGGGGGCCAGTCTGACATGATCTCAAGATTTTGCCATAAAATCCTGAGCTCTGTGAAGTATTCACAGATGGTTTTGTCACCTTGTTCCAGCTCATCCAGTTCTTTATTCAATCTAAATTTTCTTGCTCCATTACTGACAGAGAATTGTTTTTGCAGATACTCCTAGATCTCCTTTGCAATCTTGGTGTATAGTACTGACTTCTTGATTGGTTTCTCCACATTGTGGAGAATCCAAGAAATGAGCAAGCTATTGCAAGTGTCCCATGCATCTTGCCTTAGGGGATCATCAGTTGGTCTCTTGACCACACCAGTCAAGATCCCAAGCTTCCTTTTTTAGCAGATGGCTATCTCCATCTGTCTTTTCCATTCCAAATAGTTCTCTATCCCTGATAGTTTGGTATCAACTACCAGTGGATGAGCACTTTCTGCAGGATGCAGATAGAGAGGATCAGTTGGATCCATGAAGAAGGGAGTTTTGGATGAAGTGTTGGTGTTATCAGGGTTCGAAAAAGGATTTTCCATTCTGAGTTGAGTTGAATGTGAGGATTGTTGTGATTTCAGCAAAGAGTAAGATGCTCTATAAATAGGCAAGACTTCAGTGCTGTATTTGTTGGAGATCAGTTAATGCTCAATACATGGTGGTTATCAGTCTCCTCATTCCAGTAGCTCTGATACCATGATGAGAGTTAAATGCTTCAAAAGAAGTAGAAGACATGAGGATTTGAGCATGAGTTGTTGAGATTTTCATTAATTGTGAATAATGTGAATGTGTACACGGTTTGTTGCATAAGTATATGCAAAACTGGTTATTACCCAGCAGACAACAGAAATCACTTTTCTAGTGACAGACTACATTTGACTCTACTTGTGTACAATCTAAGGGCAAGTCTAATCCTAGTCATAATACTTAGGATGTTTTTCTTCTTTGCTTCAGATGAGTGTAGGCACTTCTTGGTTTTAGTGGAGTGCACAGATTTCTTGTACTAGAATGAGTCTTTGGACCACTTGACTGTTTTGTATCTTCTTTACAGACTTTGTTTGATAATCGCAGGACAGCCCTCATGTAGGGCGTGTACGCCTAGTGCCTAGTGAAATTAAGGGTCGAACCTGGTTATAGAGTAGAATACTATATGACTATTGAAGTCACAGGAGAGAATGGTATTAACACCATCCTACGCTGTTAAAGTCTATCGCCTTCCTTCTGGTTTGCCCTACGAAGTTGCATCATTTGACAAAATTGCTGGCTCGGGTTGTTCTCAAATCCCGCCTTTTGGCTATCGATTGGTGGTCTAACTCCGTTGTTAGTTAGTATATATAGTATGATTTCGGTTTTATTTATGGTCTATCATGTGTATTTTAAATTGTCTGCCGTCTAGTGTGAATGATATGAGTTTGCTAAAAAAACTTTGATATTTATTGTTTGAAGAGACAAAAACAAAGAGCTACGTTCCTGATGGGAGCAGCAACGTATCTGATGAGAAGGCAAGTAGTTCATCGATTATTACGAGAAGTGGCAAGAAGAGAGCTTCTCATAGCACTATGTCTGATGATGATGAGGGTAGTAGAACTGAATCGGTTTTAGGGTAAGTTCGACGGACTTATATTGTTACAAAAACAGTGGTAATAGTTATTAACCTGCAGCGTACTGACCATTTTGTTAATCTGTCAGAGTGTCGGGCAGGCTTTGTACTCGTGGCTTCTACATTTTAGTGTATGTGATCACTTAAATTTCATTGCCTAGGAAACAAAGTAATTATACTTTGTTCTTTGGAGAACTTTTAATATTCAATTTCTCAATGAAACCAGGGAGCAAATCAGGAGCGAAAAACCAAACTTGAGTTACGCCAAGGTTAGTAATGCAAACCTGCAGATTGTCCCAGCCAATTTATTTGGTATTATTACCTAATTTTGCGCATTTACTCAGGCAAGAAAGACGGCTTCATCGACATGGGGAAAACTTTCAGAAGATGTAAGTACTTTATGATGTACCTGCACTAGTAACACTGATATTTACATATAGTTGTAAAATTTTCCTTTTAGGATGAACTTCCGGCCAATGTTTCTCATTTTTCTGAGCGGAAATTTATCGTCTTCTATCTTTCCCCTGTACTAGGACAAGAGGGCTTTATCAGTCTAAATGGTTATTTAATCTCTATTCTTTTGATGCTCGTCCTACTCCTCTGTGCTTGACAAATTTTAAATTCGATAGGACAGTTGTGAGCCATAGCAATGCTTGTATGGGTGAAATATCTTCTATCTTCTGAGTTTTTATGCAATGCCTTTAGGAGAAGATGCTGTTCATAGGCAAAGCAGCTAAAAGGCTGAAGAAAAAGTAGCCTCTGATGCACATATGCAGAATTCGACACTATGAGGTAGAGTCATAGATTCTCGAAAATGATCTTATTGTCTATGCTGTCTTTGGTTCTTAATGACTTAGACGGCCTTTTATATCCACGGATGCTCTTTTTTTGGATACAGATGAGAAGACCGTCATTGCTGCGGTGGGTGAAATAGTTAGTACTGCTTGTTTATACTCTTCTAGGAGCATTAGCTTGTTAATTGTACGATAACAATGATAACAAATATTGCTACTCGTATTTTGCAGCCATATCTTTTGCGAGTGTGATAAGTATGACTGTAACACGCTGAAACACACTGAAGTACTTTGCAGCCATATCTCAAACATGTAGAGCAAAAAATAAGATTGAAATTTGTGAAAACGGTACAAAACATTCAGTACGCTTAACTTTGGAGCTGGAAGTGCAGTATTTAGAGGACTAACTAACAGCTCGGTTGGAATTTTATCTCTTAACAGCAAAAACTGTTAAAGAAGAATAATCGGGTAGAAAATAGAAATACCGAGGATGAAACTTCAGCCAAAAATCTGAATCGACTAGTTCGAGCCAAGGCTGAGATATTATCCTATGAGATCACTTGATCATGTCAAGTCAGTAATCAAACCCTTACCTATATTCCGGTATCTCATAATATGTTAGGGTCTTAAAACTATGACAGCACGACAGGAAACAGACTATATTCACATCTGATCATAACTCTGGATTATATTCACTCCCAACTTTCTATTTATTTGGAAAATTAAAGCAAGGAAAATCAAGAAATCCTTGACAGTTCAACATCAGGATTTCGATTTTCCAATTTATACACAACAATCAAGCATGCCCTTTTAAGCTACCATAACAGTACAGTTCATGACAAAAGGGCTTCTGCTGTGTCGTCCATCGTCAAGTAGTTTCCACTCCAATCCTTGTGCATTAGGATTTGGGCTGCAAGTATATACAGTCATCCCCCGTCCCCACGGAGTAATGTTGGATCCACCTATAGCCAGCAATTCATTGCCTAGAGACTTAAAGGCCACACCCCAACCTTTTCCTGAGTCAGCACGAACAGGAATCTGGCCGAGATCTTTCCAGGAGTTGCTGTCTTTCAAATACACCAACAAACAGTTGGTGGATGTTTCAAACGTGTAAAGCTCGTTGTTTACAACAGCCAAGAGAGGCGGTGAATCTGAATTGGTTAGCCCAGTTAGGATTCCGGGGATTTTTACCCAAGTGTGTTTATTCTCGTCATATACTTCTCCACATGTCAAAGCATCTCCTGATTGATTTTGACCTCCGAGGACATAAAATTTATTGTCCATGTAGACACCGGAGCACATCTTTCTCTTTTCCTTCATTTTCGGGAGCGGGTCCCACGTTTTTGTGTTGGGATCATACTTTTCAGCAGAGTTAAGAGTCCCAAAAGTGGCAAGACAGGTACCTCCTGCCGCATAGGCAAAGTCACCAGAAGATGCGGATGCAAACAAGCACCTAGGCTCGATCATAGAAGTACTCTTGAACCATTTGTTCAAGAGTACTTCATAAGCCCATATAACTGGCCCGTCTGCCTCTTTTCCGAAAACTAGCAGCTGGGTCCCAGCACAAAGTGACTCTTTATCGGCCCCTTTAAAGGTAACATCAGAAGGTAGATTGGGGAGGGTCTTTCGGGATGAAAACTGCTGATCAAATGCCCACCAGTTGGTTTCACCACTGGCTAACATGAAGACCGATGCTTCCCTAACCCCGATTCGTTTCCTCTCCCTCATTATGTCTCCATTCTTAATTACAGTCAAAATCGGTTTGCTCACTGAACAAAATCTCCTAATCTCTAGAAGTGGAATTCTAGCAATAATCATAGTTTCCACTTCAGTAGGAATTCTCGGTAAGCTTATTACACCCAATTCATCACTGAGATGTGGAGGGTTAGACCAATAATCTGCATCCTGAGGCCTGATATCTAAATTCAAATCAAGCCTACCGTGGTCAAAGCAAGGATTACTATCACACCTCCTGATTTTAACTCTCCTGTCAATTTCTTCTAAAATCTCGAAATCAGATTCATATTCACTGTCATAATAATCCTCTCCTTCGTATTCACTTTCATCGAAATCATCCTCATTGATTTCCTCAACATCGACCTCTTTATCCTCGACTTCTCTTCCTCTGGACATTGATTAACACCCGTTTAACCTCTCTGCAACCTACAGAGTTACAGCATATGTGTGAAGCTCTCTACGAGATTTAACCATCTATGATGGAGTAAACTGATGCGCAAATACTCGTGTAGTGTATAAAAGAGCTATCTTTCCCTAATTTAAGCGCATACACAACGATACAATAGAAATCAAAGCAAAGACAATGATGAGATTAAGAATGAGCAAGAACAAACTAGATAAAAAGCAACCTACTCCCTCCGTCCCATTCATACCTTTGATTAAAATACTTCTCGCAAAGAATGAAAAAAGGTAAACAAATGATTGAGACGGAGGGAATATGTCATAATCAGAAGAACAAATATTTCATTTTCACCAAAGTCCCAAACTGTATTCCACTCCTATAAAACATCAACCCAGAAGAGATCAACAATCGTCTGAATAAATAAAATATTCCTCACATATATTGAACGAACAAACGTATGGAAATGAAATGAACGGAGGAGTACCAATCAAAACACCCAAACATTAAAAAAAATTGATTACATAAATGCAACATTTTCTAATTGAACTAGCTAAGATCAAAGCACAAAGTTTAGTGAAACAAGATGATAAGCTTCAAATTAGACATACCCCAAATCAATATAACTCCCAAGAATCCAATAATAATCCAATAATAATCCAATGTTTGAGCTACCACCTCATCAAATTGAAGTAATCTGCAGAAAAAATCATCAAAAATATAAAATACTCTAATTAAAAAATAAACTTAACTTTTTTCTAGAGCTAATGTATATAGACTGTAATTAGATCAAGATGCCCAATACCCAATACAAAAGAGTCAAGTAGATTACTTGGTAAACACAAATTATAAAATAAGACCGTCTTACACGGGAAAGACAAAGACGGACTTATACAATAATTATTGCGCGATAATAACCCATTAAGATGAAAATAGAAATGCATTCAAAAATAGAAAAGAGGAAACTTACCAAAAAAAAAAAGTGAAGAGAATAGTGAAAAGTTAGTATTTGGTGAATAAGGTAAAAATAAATGTCAAAGGGAAAGAAAGAGGGAATAAGAGAAGAAAGAAGGGTATGATGAATAGAGAGGAAAGAAGTGAGAAAATGAAAATGGAGGAAGAGATGCCATTAATAAAGTACTGTATATAAGCAAGAAACTTTGAGGTATTTGTATATGTAAGCAAGCTAGTACAAGAAACTAAGTGGCAAGGGCGGCTCTAAAGTTGTTAATTGTATAACCAATTAAATTTAATCACATTTCTTCTATTTCTAATTGCATATTTGCATGGGATTTTATGACACCACCCATTTTCATTTCGGATACGGTCTCCAATCTGCGGTAAAATATTGTCATTTTATAATAAAAAGTGATTATTTAATGACAAAATGTTGGCGCTAAAATTACAGCTAAAATTATTCATAATTTAATAGAAAATTGTTATAGTGACTTTTTATCAAAAAAATAAAAATAAAAAAACTTATTAACTTATAGAATCAAGCTAATTTAACAAAAAATTATCTCATTCGGTATTTAGATTAGAATACTATAAAATTAAATCGGCAATATCACTCTCTCCAAACACATTACACAAGCCTTGGCTAAGGGCAACTAGGTTACTACTCTTGTAGTATTGTGGTATAATATGATTCAGCTTAGTGGTAGATCTTGAAGCAGATGATAATATGGGATCGTGATTTAAATTATTGACTTTGTGTGTAAATATTTAATATTTAATTATTGAGTCAGGAGCGGATAATAATTTCACACACAAATATGAAAATCGATGGGGATCAGTCCCCCTCCTAACATAACTAAAGTCCTCCACTGATTGTAGCATCTCTTTAGAGTCTTGGTCATCATGCAAATTAATTTAGTTAAAAATTAAATTAAATATTTAATATACTATCATTAAATACATAAATAGCAATTTATTAGTTAAGTTATATGTCATCAATGTAAGATTATACAAAATTAATACCTTATAAAAAAAAATGGTGGAATATTTAGACCATCCCCAAACAAGGTCACCAACTGGGTCGTGACCTTGTTGGGTCGTGCTAATGACTCATTAAACTAGGATTAAGAAGACGATTTTGGTGACCTTGAATAACTCAGGGTCAATTTGTGACCTTGAGTTAAGACTTGGTGACCTTGAGTTGAGGTTGGTGACCCGACACATGTCATCCTCTCATTTGTTAGTAATTAATAATTGAAAAAGTATGAGAGTTTTTGGTGGGGTAAAGAATGTGGAAAATGATTGGAAAGTGAAAAATGATTGAGTTGGTGACCTAGGTCGTGACCTTCTGCTTGGGAGGGTGAAAGTGGGTCAAGATAAATAAGGTGGGATTAAGGGCTAAAACGTTGGTGACCCAGTTAGCGTGACCTTCTGCTTGAGGATGGTCTTATAATTTAAATTTAAATTAAGAAAAGGTGGGGAACAAGACAAGTGTATATGTAGGTTGGTTGAGATTTAAAAAGAGAAGAGTATTGCGGACAAAACGATGGTGGGTAGTTGTAAAATATTGGAATGGCGAGGAAGTGTGTGCCAAAGGTAGTTTGTTGCTTTACTAAAGCCTAAAGCTACGGGTTTTACTTCCTATGGATTTATTCATCTCCCATATCATATACTCCCAAAACCACTCTTCAATTTTCCTAATGCTACTATTAATCATTTTCATAATTTAATCTACATGATCCAATCCAACTTGGTTTAATCTTTATAAATTAAATCATTATTATATTTTTAACGATCTCAAATTTGGGCACGTCCTCCAAAGTTCTCATATACTTTTCAAAGACCTTAGGAATAGTTAGGATTGCTTGAATAGCAACACTCTGTTTTTTCAGCTTAGCCCTCTTCTTTTCGGTTGATAGGAGTTGAAATGAATTGAACTAAATGAACTGGATTAAACTGAATGAAACTGAAATGAGAGTTAATTTGTGAAGAGATAAGCTGCTGAACTGAACTTAATAGAACCGGGCTGAACTGAAACGAGCTGAATTCAAGCCAAAAAGAACAAGGCCTTCAGCTCATTTGAGTCCAACTTAGCTTATTTTGGCTTTATTCATCTCTGCAAACTTTAATTCAGTTAAACTCACTTTAGCTCAATGCAGCTTAATTCAGTATGAGTATAACTCGAAATAAAGCCGAAGCTAATAAAAACCCGACAAAACCCGAACTCGATACAATTGAAAGGTGCATTAAGTAGGAGATCTAAGACTCAAAACCCTAGAGATGGAATGGACCACTGCCAGGTAAGAGGGTGCGAATAAACTGAGTGAGTATGAGTATCTTGCCTCACTGTCAGTCCGTAAATTACAAGGCGTGTATAATGATGATATATTCCATTTTTTTCCACTAATGGACATGCTTCTTGTCGTCTAGCTTTAAGAGGCTCTACTCTTTCATTTTTTTCGGGGCTCTGTTTTTGGTATACCTTCCTTTTTTGGGCCTGTTTTACTTGCCTTGCTTTTCACCAAACTTACAATCAAATGCATTTTCAGACTTGGATCGAATTACAATAGGTCTTGTGACGGATATATCCGTCATAAGCTTGTAACCGGTCAAGTATCACTTACATGGGTAGCTAGGATAAAAAGTAGAATGCATAGGGAATCACACAAAACTTGTTTTTATCTTCTCAGGTGGGTTTTATTTGAACCGTTACAAGCTTGTGACGGATATCGGTCGTCATAAATGAGAATTTGTGATCAAATTATGCTATCAAGTATCAACATAACTGGAAATCTATAATTATTGTTATCAAGTAGTATACTATAAAGTTTTCATTCAAGTCTCGTTCTTTTGGACTTAATTTCAGCTCATATCAGTTCAATTTAGTTTAGTTTAGTTCAGTTTAAACCAACTCAATTACGTTCAGTTCAATTCAATTCAACTATTTCCAGCCGAGAAGAATAGGGTCTTAATTTTAGATGTAATTAGAGCTTGACATTAGGTAGAGCTGGGCCAAGCTACCTTGCATTGGCTCATGCGAGGAGGGAGGTCAGCCCAGACCGATCCAGATACCCTCAAGTAGTGCCCGAACCCAACTCAGATAGAAAAATCTCCACGACTTTAGTTTTTCCACATGCCCAGGTAAATCAGGATGGGCTCTAAAGTATGGTGGCTCGGGTCTCACTCTGGCCCATAGGTAGACCGTGAAGTGACAGCCTAGACCCGCAAACTGGTGGGTCGTGTTCTATCGGCCTCCAAAATAGATCGACAACTTTAGATGCCACGTCGTAAGAAAAATTTCATAAAATTGGAAACAACCAAACAAAAGAAGCTTATATTTTCTTCCCATTTAATTGTTTACATTTTTTAAGATTCGTCATCCCGAATTCTGGGAAATTTATACAATATTGGAGGAAGAAATAAATACTGAAAGAGTGAACTCTTATATGATTTACTTTAAATCCTTAATTTGTGATAATAATTCACGTCGAAGGTGAGAGGCAAATATCTTAAAAACATCGAATAGACTCTAAATCCTTAATTTGTGATAATAATTCGCATCGAAGGCAAGAGGCAAATGTCTTAAAAACATCGAATAGCCAGGGTCAAGCTTGAATCTAGCCAATGTTCTTTTCGCATGTATCCGTATATACTCTCAAACTTATAAGTATTCGATTGAACTTCCTATTTTCTTATTTTAAACAATTAAGGTTAGTTTTCATATTTACGCTAACCGATGATGATCCAACATAAAATATAACCAACCTGAACCCATTAGTAACCCCGAACAACCCAAAAATGATAAACCTGAATAATTTGGACCCGGGTGATAATAGACCAAAGTAACCTGATTCCCACCTCTAAATAGTCTATGCCCTTGTAATGTAGACATAATGTTGACATTTGTTATCACCTACTCATTAGTCCTGACTTGGCTCACTTATTTTTGTTTTAGGTCAGTAGCCATAGGCTGCCTCTGCCCCTATTTTAACCCGACAATAACAAATTAAAGTGACCTGATTATCACCTCTAATGTATTTGCCTGGTAATGCATCATGTAAGTAGATACATAATGTTAGACATTTGTTATCACTACTCATTAGTCTAGACTATTAAATATAGAAATCTCATGGAAGAAGTCGATTAGATGAGCAAAGTTTAATTTCCATACTCGACTAAAAAATATTAGTTTAAGAAGATTTGCAAGGTAGATCCACTAATACACCTAGTGGATTTGGCTTAGTCATGTTTGATACATAATTACATACATACGTAGCTTTCAACTTTTCTTGAATTTTTTTAAAACGATGCGGAGCATTTAGTCAATTTGTCTTACTTAGTCGTTTCAATATGCTAGTGGTCGTAATGCCCTAAATTAGTCTCTATCAATTAATAAATTAAGTACCATATTTCCAGGTTTAAGCCTTGTTTTTTTTAGCTTAATTCAGCTCACTTCAATTCAGTTTAACTTAGATTATTTAAACTTTATTTATCTCAGCAAATTTCGATTCAGTTTAGCTTCATTCAGCTTATTTCAGTTCAGTTCACTTCAACCCAGTTAAGTTCAACTCAGCTTCATTCACTCCAAAAAAACATGGCCTTACAACGGTTATTCTCCCTTACGACAAAGATATCCATTTTACAATTAAAACGACCCAAGTAATACCCTTCTACTCCCTCCGTCTCAGCCAATAGTTTACACTTGCTCTAAGCAAGTGTATATTATTCACTGGGACCACTACAAGAGAATGATGATTTATCTACTAGTTTAGCAATTGACCAAAACTTAGTTGCTAAATATATAATTTAGCGATTAATGTTGAGACAAAAATATAATTAGTCTCTACTTAAGATACCAAACAAAAATGGTAGCAAATTATGTCTCTATTATAGAGACTAAATAAAGTCGGCAGCAAATTTAATATCTAATTTAAGTTTTTAAATACGGAAATTTGTCAGTAGCTAAGTACGTATTTATTATAGAGACAAAACAAAATGAGTAGCAAATTTAGTATCTAATTTAAGTTTTCAACTACAGAAATACGTTGGTAGCTAAAGTTATAGAGACAAAACAAAGTGAGTAGCAAATTTAGTATCTAATTTAAGTTTTCAGCTACTGAAATACGTTGGTAGCTAAAGTTAATTTTCATTATCGTGTATTTTTTATATTTCATATAAAATGTATGCCAATGTAAAATATATATACTTTTGAATTATTATTATGATCTACTTATATTATTATAACTATTATTAAAAACGTACCTTATAACTCACATACGTAACAATGACTTTAAATAGATATTCATTACCTATATAGAAAATAATCATCTTGTGCCTCAATGGTTAGAATATCGGTTATAGAGTTGGAGGTCATGGGTTCGATTCCTCTCAACAACAAAAATTACCAATGTCTCCACAAGAAGTGGTGCACATGCATATTCGGTGAGCGGCGATCCTATGTGTCATATCGCACATTGAGTGCGGGGACCTATCTAGGGTGTCGTGGCATAGAGTATTATGTCCTAACCAATTTAGATACTAACACGTTGGTTGCTAATTTAGAAACAGCTAAATTGGACTATAAGTCAGTCACTAGTTTAACTACTATACAATTTGTTGTCTCTAATGTAGCTACTTCAACTCCGGTCTCTATTATGGGGGTGTTACAAAAGTAGCTACTTCACATTTGGTAGCTAAAATTAGTAGCCAATTCAGTAGCAAATTTAGCGACGAGGCTATTAGCTACGGACCATATTCCGTCAAAAATTCCGTCTCTATTTGTAATTAGCTACCGAAATCAAGTGGTTTACTACTAAGATATCTGTAGCTAATTGGCTTTTATCTTGTAGTGGACATAGAGAGTAAATAGATAAAAACACCCCTTTGTTATTTGATGCGCGTCGTTTGTATGCATTTATTTGCATGTTTGACACGCATTTTTATGAGCTTATATGATTATTTCATTCTCTTTCCTCCCATATTTGCTACTTTGGGTGTGTTTCATGTCTTTTGCAGGTTTGAGACTCATCTGTGCATTGAGAAGCTGAATCCGTTCGGTAATGGAATAAGAGAGAAGCTTAGAGGTGTTTAGACGAGCTTAAGAGGGAAATGGAGTTTTATACATGTTGTCTATCGACCTGTTACTATTGTCGATAGACAGGGGGTTATATGTCGTTAGACATTGCCACTAGACACGGACTCAATCAAACATTGAAGATTTTGCTCTTTGTCTAACGACGCTGAAAGTCTATCGACAATGACGTTAGACACGGGAAGATGGCGTTTGGAAGTTGTTGAATTGTGTCGATAGACATGTTTTTCTGTCAATCGACAGGTCTGTTTTGGTCGATCGACAGTTGACCGTGATTCAGCTCGTCTTTTGGGCTTACTAGCTACTTAATTTTTCTATTACTAGTATAGATCCCGTACTACAGTACGGTATTTGTAAAGAGTTGTGTTAGAGAAAAATGTAATTAAGATGTTGACATTAAACATTTTTACAATTAATAAATCTACTATTATAAGGTTTTGTATTGAGACGAATTCTCATAGTAGAGAATTCATTTTTTGTATTTTTTTATGAAATTTGGCCTACATGGAAGTTACGTAAAAAAATTATTTTAGATGCTTGATATTTTTGAGGTTGATTTGGAAGAAATATTTAGAAA
>VHZZ01006380.1:15242-25769 GCA_009801015.1 Silene noctiflora | reverse complement strand
AAAAAAAGATTGACAACGATATTGTATAGTGTATATAAAGTTGCGTTTTTCTGTGTATATTTATTATTGCTAAAAAAAGATTGATTGCAACTATTTGACGGATATATTAATTGAGTACAATATCTTAGAAAGGAATATTTTAGAAAGAAATATTCCATGTGGAATATGAGATTGACGTCAATTTAGAATATTAATCACCTATAGTAGTTAATGACGTAGAAGAATATTAATCACCAGAAATATTCCATATGAGATATCGCAATTGAGTACAATTGACTATTTGACTTTGACTACAATATATTAATTATTGACTACAATATATTAATTAGTGTTAGACTTTAGAGGGTAATATTCTGTTTGGGGGGAGGCAGTGAGCGGGAAACGTGAGCGGGAAAAACACAAGTGTGTTAATCTTTTAGTCTATAGGGGATTTGGACTTAGTATTTAAAGCTTGTAATCTTATTTCATTAGGTTATCTCTTATTCTACCTTTGGCTGCTAGAAACTCTTTTACGTAAAACTTTTAGATCTAGACTTTGTATTTTCTCTTCACTACTCCTCCGGATTATTGGTAATTCAATTGATTCTTGTTCTTTCGCTGTTATTGTTCTTATTGCTTATTCTCTATTTTATCTCTATCATCCTTAGTTTTATGTTTAATTCCTTTCACCGTTTCTTTATCCTGAATTCATCTCTTATTATCTTTATTATCGTTATTGTTGTTAATCTCGTTATGCGTAGCTAATTTATTTACTAGGATTTAGGGGAGCCATGAATTTATGACTGTTGTTAATTAGGGCTTAGATTGGTCAATTATATGTTGCCTTTGTTGTTAATTGTAGCATCATATCGTGATTAGTCGGTTAATGCGTATGATTGATTAATTGAACCGGTAAACTCCGACCTAAGATCGAAAGCCTGGTGAAAGTTAGACTTGCTATAAACATTAGAGTGCCCTAATAAGTTGCGAGAGCCCGTTAGAAGCATTCTAGAGTGATTACCGACGTGTGACCTAGGCATTCATGGTGAACCGACAAACCTAGTTCCCTTCTCCATATTTTTTTTATATACTCTTTTCTTTTCTTATGTCTCTTTCCTTCACTACTCTTAGTTTAGCAAACAATCAAAACAACCCCCGATTTGTTACCAAGACGAACTTTAGTTAGCAAGTAGAACACTTTTAGTATTCATGTAGATACGATCCAGATTCCCTAGCTATATTAGTTAGAGACCGTTGGTTATCTTTGGTAGGTATAAGATTAGCCTGTCATTATTCCTTAGGTAATCTGAATTAAATAGGTACTATGTAACCCGTTTTAGTTATAAAAACAGACATCTTCATCTTAAACAAGAGTTTATGAATTTAAAGGTAACCTAATGGATTTGAGGAATCAGGAAAATGATTAATTACACGCTAATTGGTAATTAGTATTAGGCCACTAGTCTAAGTTTGCTTGTTTTTGTCATGCGTGCTTTTAGTTCACACCATAAAATACTACTCCGATAGATAGATGATACTTTATGATGTAAGCAGTGAGCTATGTATAACACGAATTCATGATCATCGCGTGTATGGCACAAAAACAGTTCACTTTGAGGGAGTATTTCAACTGTTGTTAGGTCCTAAATCAGGCATATAGTAACTTTACATACCGTCCCCGTAAGATATCTATTCCTTCTGTTTATTTCTGACACGAAAATTATGATCGAAGACAAAAAAATACTAAGAATTTAGAAAATATTTAAAGACGTAACAATTTACACTTGCAAATAGATTTAGGGTTAACCAAGATTGTTAGGAACAACATCAGCCAATCAAATTAAAGAAATAATCGATTTCAATGAATGTATACATTTAGGTACGACCAATTACATGGTTTGGCAAAAACACATATATGAGATGTTGAGATTACAGATTCTGAAACAATTGCGTGTGTTCCTGAATGTTACATACCTCTATGGATCGTGATTCGCGTGCACATATGTACGTCCGGCATGGTTTCCGGCTAAGCTTCCCAAATCTCCCTTGTTTTAACGTTTCACTAGCTTCCAAAGCATTTTCAGCATCACCTCTATAAAATGAACAGAAGGAAAGCCCGAGGAAACCCTTCATTGTTTGTAGTCAGTGTTGTGCTTGGTACACTACTCTCCCTTGCCAACTTGAGTATCTTCTTCTGAATCATACGCATCATCCTCACCATTTCTCTCACCCTTTTCTTGCTTCACCATACTAACCTCCCCTCTAGTAAGGGATTGTACTTCTTCATCGACGTATTCTTCTCCCAATTCATCTGAGTATGCATACCTGAAAAGCGCACCCAACTTAGCATTATTTAACAAGATTATATAGACAAGGGCAAATCTTGGAGCAAAAAATAGGAACCTCATGTTCGAAACATCCACCACTTAACCATTGAGCGACTACTATTACATTTTACATATTGAAATATATAGAACTTGAAGTCAAAGGAGCCAGGCTCTTCCCACCCATAAGTCATAACTGACTGCTTACAAGCTGAAAGGTTTACATGACACAGCAGTTTGAAAACGATGTGGTTATGATAAGCTGGTTTTCAATGCTTAAATGTTTGCACAAACTGCTCAACTTTTTTACCTATTAACTACACACCTAGATACTTGATTTCGTTGAACGGCTAAAAAGACTTGATTCACTTTCATATTATTAGACCCAACTTGATAACTGGGTGTGAGTTACGCACTCTCGTGACTATGTGAGTCTCAACTCTCATTCCAACAAACATGTGTATAACTTTAAATGCAGGAAGAGTAAAGGCTGATTTGGCCCGTGCATTGAAGTAATGTTTTAAATTTTAATTAGTCTCTGCATGATAATACAGAAATGTGTAAAACAAAGAATTCATATCATGTCTACAAATTCAGCATGATTAAGAAGCAAGTAAAATTAAAAAGAAAAAATGTATGGCTATGCAGATGATCTACCAAAGAGACATAATCACTTCGGACGAAACAAAATTGTAGAGGTTTTTCAGTTCTAGAGTTTACATGCTCTGTAGGCTAATACTAGTAGATACTGGAGATCTCTGCAGAATCTAAATGAGCAAGTAACCAAATATATGCATACGTGAAGGCTACACGAGTGTGATTTACAGATACTTGTCTAAATAATACTCGTATGAACTATGCCTAAACTGCGAAAATATGACCAGATGAAATATTTCCGCACCGACTATATAGACGGATGCAACAACTCACACAAAAACCACTAGAGTAATTTTCTTTACAGTAAGCAAAAACAATAATACCGCATAGCTACATAAGACACTAATGCATATGCTAATCGACATTCACTTAGTATGTTTGAAAAATTATAGTCTTTCCCAATAAAATGATCATTTTATTTTCGATTCCTTTTATCTCCAACTCTACCAATCCTTCTTGAAAGATAATGATTTTCTAAAGAAAATTAAGGTCAAAATAGTTGATTATTTAGACTCCTGAAAAAGTCACACTTACTATCGTATGAGCTACATCGGTGAATACACCAAAGTCGTGACAGAAAGCACTCGCCATGTCAAAATAGTTGATTATTTAGACTCCTGAAAAAGTCCATTTTTTCACATAGGCACAGTTCTTGTTATTTATGACTCCCTCCATTAAAATCCAAATACCTCATTTACTTTTTGACACTATTCATAAGTGAAGAGAAACCTTCATAATTCTTTGCAATATAAAAGTGAAATATAGTCATCACGCATCCAGGATCTTGTTTGATTTGTCTTTGATGAGTACAATACGAATATCAAACTTTCATAATTTTATAATGTGTTATGTGTAATTAGAGATAAAAATGTTGCAATATGTGCATTGCCATGTTTAAAAAAGCAAATGTTTTGTGACAAGAATGAATTCTAATTTAAGGTACTTGGATTAGAATGGAGGAAGAATAATTTTCCGATAATTTACCAGCGATAAAAATCACGGACAATAGTCATGGACCATGAGGCCAACCAACAAGATAGCCTAGGCTTTTGTGCACTCAAAGAAGAGAGCACCAGCGGAAGGCAAGAAGCAAAGGATAGGGGAAACAGTGCAAAGCTTGTACAGGATAAAAATCTAAATACTATCAATGGGGCAACCAAAATTTGTTAACTTACCGCTGTGCACTCTGGGATGGAGCCCAAAGAAAGCATATTATGCATAGCAATGTGAATGACAGGATATCCCAGAAAGCAGTAATAATCCAAGCACTTTGCCATCGCTCATTAAAAGGATCTGTGGCCTTAAAATACACCTGTTGAAGAAATTGATTGGACTTAAGTATGCTAAAAGTAACCATAATCTTTAATCATATACATAAATAATCCTATGTAGGGTACTGTAAGTTTGCCAACAGGGTGGATTTGTTCGATGAACCTTCAGCTAATTAATAAATAAACAATTTATGATAAGAGGTATTTACTAAATTTCTCCAAACAATTTGAGCTAGGTTACTTGGAGTCTTGGACTCTCTTAATATAATCTTGGATATGAGAGCCAAAAGGGTAAGACTCGGACAATTGGACATTCACTTTATGCCAAGACATGTGGAATTTTTATTCAGAAAAACTAAATCCAACACTTGGACATAAACTGGTGTTGATACTTCTAAGAGTTCAAACCAAGCCTGATTAGGTCATTCATCAATGAAACACGTGTATTTATTATTCCTGAGGCATACCTCGTATCCTATCCATGTCACTGAAGCAATCACTGAAACAGTCAATGCATTTGAGAACTTCCTATAGAGATCCAACTTTACAGAACTTCGCTTTGCCTGTAAGGAAAAATTCAGTTAAGCGTGGAATCTGTATTGTGAAATTAGCCATAAGGAATGTCTCGGGGTTTTGCAGATAAACCATAGAAGTTAGAAATTTAAAGTAATCAATATGTACTATGTAGTATATCACTATATCAGTTGTATTAAGTGAAAAAGGTCCTAACCATTACAAGTTGAACCCACAAATCATTGACATAAAAAGTGATATGCTAAAGGTTTCCTCCATGAAGGTGGTATGGTACCTCTTTCCTCTTCCCCTCCTCCAGCCTATTATACCAAGAATGATTGAATATTTCACATTGCCTTTAAAGAACTACAAGCAAATAGTGTTTACCCCTAAAACATAAACTATTAGAGTGGTGGTCAACAAATTATCACTCTTGTGGTCAACAAATTTTCACTCTCGTGCTTAAAGTGCGGTCAATAACTTAAGTAAGCTTTGTTACTCCGGTTAAAAGCCCATTTGCACATATTTTTGATTTTAATATTAGTTTGCTTTTTGGAAGTGTGAAAAATTTTAAGGGAAAGAAATAATTAGTTAATGCAACGATAATTGCGATGGTGCTAATTTGCTAAACAAGTGACAACATCGATATGATGATGTCTGGGAAATCACAGAAATAAATTGGTGCCACGTAATAATTTTATTTTTTTTAAATAAAGTGTTCCATGAAGAGGTTCCCAAATTGAGCACTCCAAACTATCCACTAAAAGTAATCACATAAACTCATCATCCAAAGTGTTTTTCATCACTCTTCACTCCATTACCTCAACTCAGCTTACATTATAAATTCACGGTTTGATACTGGATCATGGAATTGATCACTGCGGCCTGATCTCAGTCATTCACTACATAGGAGACCAATATCGGATAAATATGAAGTCTTGGTGAACTTTCAAATATGATAACTCGTCCACGTTTCAGTGTTGTGGATATTTAAAACGATGACTCAGGTCAACGCAATGCAACACAATGAGATTTACAAAACATTTGAAAAACTCCTATAAAAAATTTCAGTATCAGTGACTATTTTATAAACAGAAAAATAAAAAACGGTGCTTCGTTGCATATAACTTGTCCACCAAGAGTGCTCGTTGGGATGAGTTACCCTCTTCATTGTACATGCCCTGATGAAGAGCTTATCTCTACTTTTTCTATGAAAGGGGAGAAACTCATGGTAGTGAATGCTCTTAGAGATCATGGTACACGTGCTTGAATTAGCATGTAGTTATTTAACATTGTGTTGTGTTTCATAGGATAACTAGGCCAGTTGATGGCTGAGAAGTCATTTGCAGTTTTGCACACTGTCAATTTTCATTCTTCTAAGAAACCAAGTTAACCGGTCTTCATTACTAAGAAAACATTCAATCAAATTATTACCACATGCCTACGTAAGGACAACTTTATGTATACTTGATATAATTCTCTAAGCTCTAGTAAATATCTTGAATACTCCTTCCTCCGTCTCAATTATTTGTTTACCTTTGATTAAAATGACCTTCACAATGAATAAAAATGGTAAACAAATGATCGGGATGAAGGGACTACTAACCTAACATGTGGAATAAGTAATGTACCGCAAGTCAAAATCACCAACCTGTAGCTGTTCCAATGTCTTAGAGAGAGATGTAAAAATCCATAAGATCAAAAAGGCATCCAAGCACGAATCAGGAAGGACGAGAAGTAATCTTGCTCTTCCTGCTACATCATTAACTGTGCCGACATACTCTGATATATCAAGCAGTAGAGTAACCAAGAAGTAAGTTGCCCCGAGAATCAACACCTTTGATGTAAGACCACCAAGAGTAGGGCGAACCACACCATAACCCATCGAAACTGAAAGCATCAGAAGCCGTGAAAGTGTGCTTCTAGCAGTTCCAAGAATTACTACCCAGCTTGTTAATACAACAGGCCTTATACCACTGCTGTTAAAATGAGCATACTCAAGGTACCAAAAGAACATTTCTAGGAGTCCAAGACCAACAACAGCCGTGATACAGTGCTGAAGCTGCAATACCTCATTCCAGAATCTCACATACTGAAAACCCCATACAAAGCTTAGCAGTAGGTAAGCAAGAGACATGAAACCATAAAACTTCATAGATGGGGCCATTCTACCTGGTAAATACCCATCAGGGTTTTTCCAAACAGTCCTCCCATTCATAACTAGTCCCTTCATATTCGGATCACATGATATGAAGAACAAGTTATACATTCCTGACTTTGAGATGTATATTTCTTTCCTAAGCAGTCTGGCTTTCAAGGAATTCCCTTTAAACTTCACATTGAGAATCACTGGCCAATTACTGTCAGTGGATGACCGTATTTTGATGACTTCCCCTTGCTTACATCCTTCAAGTTTGGCGAGATCAGGTGTGCAGCAAATAGAGCGTTGTCCACCATACGCTGACCCACCAATATCATCGCGATCAGCTGCTTCAAATATTACTATTTGAACTAGTCCGGAGCCATTCTCTGTGCTTGACTTGTGCTCAGCAGCTTCCTTGCTCCTCCAGAAAGATATATTCTCAAATCTAAACATAATAACAAATAGCAAGAAACAAGTTTAGAGGTACACATTGGCAGCATCAGTTCTAGTTCTAACCATCCAGAACATGGTGGCGTTTACTCGAAGTTCACTCACTACACACTAGTGCCCGAGCCTCAACACCACCACAATAAACAGTGAGACTTTTTTACGGCCTAGATGAAACTCATAAGTCATAACCATATCAAAGTAACATGTTCCATATGACGTTAACTGTTAACAAAATTTCCTAGTATGATCTTTTGTACAGTACTCATTTAGGAAAAAAGATTTAATAACATGAATCCAAGAAGAGGGAAGTTATTTACATACTCTTAGGAAACACAACACACACCCATTCTAAACAAGTAGTTGGTATTATGAAACAACAAGGTTATCATTTAATTACTTCAATAAATGGTCCGTTTCACCAAAATTTACCCATGCGACAGTCTTAAGTAAGAATTTGTAAGAAAGAGCGACTAGATGAAAAACAGGAGCCTCTAATGTTGTGTAATACACAGTAAATTCAAAATTTATCTGTATAGTCATACACTACATACTAGAAGACTTCTCACTAGTAGACGTTTTGTGGATACTAAAAATGGAGGGAAAGGAAAGGGTGGGAGTAAGTTCATCCTCCAAATCTTTCCTTTGTTGGAGAGGAAATATTTTGCATAGGAAGGAAATGGAGGGTTCTAAATCCGTCCACTTCCATTATGCAATCCAAACAAGGGAAATTGTCGCCTACCAAATCCCTCCCTTCCCTTTCCCTCCAAATTCGCCTATCCAAACACGGCCTAATCTCAATTCTCAAGAGAATTCATAATATTCAGGTCCAGCTATGGTACAATCAAACCCCATCCCTGCTCATCCCAAAATTGCCAATCTCCAACAAATCACAAAACGGTTGGATCATAACATGTATCGGCTGTAACGTATTCAAATCCACGTCGGCAACCTAGCTTATATTTTAAGCAATGTTGTAGCTAATCACAAATTATAGAATAAAACCGTCTAAACACTCGTTTATTACTGTCAATAAATGAGTCGGTAAGACGGTCTTCCACAATAATTAGAAATAACAGTCTGGATCCTAAATATACATTCAAAAATTGACCTATAGAGATATCAGATCTAACAGTCGACGTAACTGAAGTACAAAAAATGCGAAAAGGGAGAGAAAATACCGGAGAAAAGAGAGGCCGTCGTGAAGAGAGTGTCGAACGAGGCGTTTCGACGAAGACGGAGGAATTGCGGCGCGTGAGGCGACAAGACCTTCGCTACCGCCGGCGAGAAGGAAGGCATTGCCGACTTCGGTGAAGGTTAATTGGTTGTAAGTGTGAATGGATGCATTAATTTGTAGGGGAAATAGTAGTAATAATATGAAGAGCGAGGTGAATTTGTAGGCGTTGAAATTAATGGGGTCATGGATCCCGAGATCCATGGCGAGATTGTGTATGGTGATTTAGAGAAGAGAGGCGAGTTAGAGTAGAGTTGAGTTGAGTTGAGTAGTCAATGGGGGATGACTGTGACTTGTAAGCTAACTATTATTTTTTCATCTCCAGATTCGATCAAGCAACACACCAAACTATAGTGACCAGTGACTACCGACTGCCGACTACTCGACTAGTAGAGGTGCTCATCTGGCCGGGAAAACCGGTCCAACTAAAAGTATAATAACGTAGGCTTTCTAAATGTTTACTTAATCATATACTCGTATATTAGTGTACATTTTGTGTTAAAGCACGGTATTTTTTAGATTTTTTTTCTATATAGAGATGATGTGTTTTTAATTGAATGTTAAAATCTACTAAATAAATATAATAATAGTAACATGTACAAAAAGAAAGTTTGTAGCACTTTAAGTTAAGTTAATTTTGTTTTAACTTACCAATGTAAATCTTGTGCAAATGCACGGTATTGTAAATATAGATATTAGAGAATTTGACAATTAATTAAAATAATACAATTTACCTCCATTTTGAAAATAGTAGAATATTTGCATACATATTTTATTAGCCTTATTTATGTAAAAGTTAAACAATGATTGATGTTATAAAATTAGTAAGGAGATAAGTATTGTTTAATTGTACTCCCTCCGTTACATATCATATGACGTTTTTTTTTTTCAAGGTGAGCCTTTGACATTCGTTTTCACAAAAATATATTAGTCTAAAAATTATACCATAAAATTCCTTATGAAAAAGACTTTTTAAATGAGTATACATTTCATATGTTTACTCTTATATTTTGAGAAATATACAATAGAGAAGTGAGTGTCTCAAAACGTAACAATGACATATAAAAAGAAACAGAATGAGTAGTAAATATAGATAGTGAAAACTAATTAATTAGGAAATAAATATTGTCCAATAGAATATCACTTAGGCGGGAAATTTAAGCGGAAAAAATTGAAAAAGTGTTAATCTTTTAGGCCTCGTTTGGTTCATGTAGGTGTTGAATTCCTGCGGTAATTTGTAACTCACGGGAATCCAACTCCCACATGCAATTCTCATGAATTGATAAAAAAATGTTTGGTTGCCTTGGAAGAGTTTGTTTTTCCCATGAATTAAACTCCTATGTATTGTTTGGTTGAATTGTGTTAATTCACCGGATTTTAATTTCTAATTACTAATATGCCCCTCCTAATATTACTAACAATGTCTAACACCTAATTTCTCTTTTTTTTATAAGGTCAAATGAGTAAATTTGGTTAGAAAATAATGTAGGAGTTTCCAATGACCAAGGATGGGGTGTGTAATTAAACTCCCCCATTATGTAGGAGTTTAGAACTCCCTTGTAAACTCCAAGGGAGTTCTAAACTCCTCCATATTACATGAAAAAGGGTAACCAAACAAGTTTTGAAAAACACAATTCATGGGATTATGAAATTCCCATGAATTAGCAGGGCAACCAAAAACGAGACCTTAGTATATAGGGGTTATTACTATATTAAAAACAATACTATATCAGTACATGCAATTAATTTGGTGATAACACAAAACTTCAGAGAAACGGCCTCTCGGTGTGTTTGGATTGAGGGCTTTGGAGGGAAAAGAAAGGGAGGGAGAGTAGGGGATATAAAATCTCTTGTTTGGATAGTAAGGCTCTGTTCTTTTGGACTGAAATTGTCTGGACTGAACTGAACTGAACTGAACTGAACTGAACTTAATGGAGCTGAACTGAACTGAACTGAACT
>VHZZ01006379.1:31721-43983 GCA_009801015.1 Silene noctiflora | reverse complement strand
CTACCGCATGTTACTATTATAAGCTAACAACACAATTCACTTTATCATAATAACTTATCTTCTCATGAAATTCATACCTCATATAAACCACATACTCCACCCCCTTCTTTATAACCATTTCAACCACATACTCATTCAACACATATGCACTAAAGACAACAACGGGTCAGCCCTACTCGATCGAGTTTCCTCGACTCGATCGGGTCATTCTATCACCTTGCACTACCCGCATCCGTTTGAATCACAACTTCATGCAATAAAATCCAAATAATAAATGACATCATTCTCCTATTCACATGTTACTAAAATACGCCAACCATGTAAACCATTCATCACATAAATACACCATCATGTACACCACATATGCTACACATACCTCCACCTCCTTTCCCCAGCCATTCCAATCACATATCACACATCATACCATATACATGCATTAGAAACATCAACAAGGAAACACATAGCGATCCCATGACACCCCATTGTGACCGGTTCAAAGCTGTAGGGCGATTTCGCGACTTTAGGACGTCTCCCAAGCCTTTGCATGAGCTCCTACCACTTTTACCCCGGGTTCATTTTATTTGACTCCCCATGTTCATTGGGTTCATTAGTTATAGGTTCCAAAACCGTCGCTCTGACACCACTTTGTAACACCCCCATACACCAAAGTGCCTTACCAAGGCCACCTTAGGTATGGAGGGGCTACCATCTCGATTTCCCGAGGCAATGTATATCAAATAGACAATAGCGAAACGTACTTTAAGTAAATAGTTTAATGATTACAACCGTTTATCCAAAACTGTCTAACAACGATACAAATGATCCAAAAGAGAAACTACTAAAGTAACACAGTACTCGAGACACAGCGGAAGACTCTTCTAGACACTTCGTGGAGACACACCCAGCTATCCCATGCGCATCATCTCATACCTGCTCAATAACTGCTAACCATCCCCGAATGGATCACCACAGTTTTTAAACAACTAAACGGGGTTAGTTACTGACAACACAAACCAAATATCAAATAAAGAAGTACAACACAACCCACACCAACTCCACCATCACACCACACCACATCACTGACAACACACTAAAGTGTGTAGCACTGCCAGTGGGGGACTGCAGCCGTTCCCACCTAAGCCCCGCTCATCTTATCCGAGCGAAAACCCTTGTTCATTAATGTCCATATCCCCTCCTGTGGCGGGTTCCACAGAGGGCGGATCAAGGGCAAGAAGTCACTCTCACAAGTGACTCCACTCAGTCGATGACGCACCTCGCAACATAGACATCACACGATTCACCATACGACATCATCGATCCAAACATTCATAAAACATATTAATAAACACATTCCATATATACACATGAAGTCAATAACCGAGTAGGAAAACCCTGCCTTTTCGTATTCCGCTATGACTTCAGCCAATCACACAATTGTAAAAGAGTACCACATCATCACCTACAACAATAATCAATAACTACACATCAAAGACTGATTTCTACCCTAAACCCCCAAAACTTCCAAATTAGGGTTTAACCAAAATAGGCTAAACAACATAAAAACAGTACACAAGACTTACCCACGAGACAACGATCGCAACGGCGTAAAGTACTCCAAAAACCGACAACACTAGCCTTGGGATTTGATAGCAACGTGAAGGAGAAGAAACAATGTAGCTTGAGTTCTCTCTTGAAAGGTTTTTAGAAAAGTAAAAGTGATAATGAAACTGACTGGAAGCTTTAAATATCAATTACGCGTTGCTAACAAAAACCGACTGAAATAACCCGCAAGACCCACTTACTCGATCGAGTAAGTGACTCACTCGATCGAGTGCCCCTTACTCGATCGAGTGCCACACGTACTCGATCGAATACCCATCAGACAGACTGCTGCATCGAAACCACCCATACTTACTCGACAGAGTAAGCCTTACTCGATAGAGTACCCAACATCACAGAAAACAGTATTATTACAAATCGCCCATGCGATGCATTTATTTCATAAAAACATTTTACCTTTTGAAAGAGTCGCCACTAAATTTTAGGTGAAATTTAGAAACCGATTTTTGTAGAGATTTTAGGTCCTTGTTATATTACGTGTTAGAAAGTCAAATTAAATTCTTTAATCAACACCCAACCTCGCCTATTGAAATAACGATCTCTACTAAGCAAATGACTATTTGGCTATGTATCGCATGCGAATATGCAATCGTTGTCTAAAACCCTAGCATACGAATGCCATTCTATCTCGACTTAATGCAATTAAACTTGTCAAATTATTTAGCTTATGAATATTCATTTAACTTATTTTAAGCATAAACAAAACATTCAAAAGGGGGATTAGAGAATTCTTACTCTAACGGCGCTGCAAAATATCGTTAGTTAATAGCAATAATTATAATAAAGTTAATAAACAAACAAGCATATGATATAAAATAAATATATACATGTGACGATTGAATAAAACTAATTAAACATGTAAGCAAATCAAATATTTCGTACTTCGTTTCTCAACCAAAATCAAATCCGAAAGATGTTTTGGAGTCCTTGTACTTCGTACTTCAAGAATGTGAAAATAAACAGAGGCAAAAAAAATTTAAAAACAATGAAAAAAGAGCACAAACATACGCTGTCCAGGCACGCGATATAATATTGATTTGTGCAGCGATTTTCAAATGATGATTGTGACTTCGTTTCTTAACGGAAATTCGATTTGAAAGATGTTATGGAAACTAGAAAGAAAGTATTGTTTGAAAGTGTAAATATTATAGATTCTTACTTATATTAAGGACACGAAAAACGAGGACAAACAAGGCTGGTTCACGCGAGAATAAGCACGAAAAACAGAGTAACCGAATGCTCTACCTTTTGAGCCAATTCCAGCACGATTTAGGATTCGTTTATGGATGTTGACGCTTGGGGATAGATTATGGATGTATGTAGATGCTATAAGAGCAAATTTTCGGAATTCATAACCTCTTTTTGTAGAGTTTCGAAGGGCTTGTATATAGGTGTACGGGAATCTATGAAATAGGGTTCACGAGATAAAATCATATATTTTTCTTAATAATACCGTTATGGAAGGATACTATATGGTGTGGGAGTCTATGTAAGGTATTTTAGTCAAGGTTTTAGGTAATGGTTAGGATTTGAGATGAACTAGGAGATATCGAAAGATTTGTTGCGGGTTTCTGGAAAGTGAGGATAATTCGACTATGGAAGGGATTTGGCTCAGTTTTGAAGAAGATATTGGGAGATTATATGATTCTTGTAGAGCAAGGAATGAAGGGTAATAGGTTTGGGTGTGGTGGTTGTGGTTGTGAATTTGGAATGCGTCCGAAAAAGACGTCGAGTTGCTCTGTTTTGTGCGCGCGACAAGGTACTGTTTGGGGATTCTTTTGGTGTTAGTTTGTCTAGGATAGGGGCTGGGATTGTGGGCTAGGATAGATGAGTGTAGTGGGCTAGAGGGAGGTCGAAATGGGTGGGTGTTGGTGCGTGTTTGGGGCTGCAAAACATGGGGTGTCGCGCTGTGTTGAGTGGGGGTTTGAGGTCGAATGTGGGAGAAAATAAAGGAGGGAATTGGGGTGTGTTCAAAGGAATCAAACCTGGGTTGTTGCTGAAGTTATATGGGTCAAAAACCTCTCGAAAATCGGGCCCAAAAACTCTCTTAAACAAGCTCAAAAAACCGCTCCAAAAACTAACTCAAAAACAGCCTTAAAACTTAATTTTTCAAATTAAATAAAAGCGATAAATCGTAAACCGTCACAAAAACTCATTTTTAAATGAATTTAAAAAAATATAAGATAATTGTTTTTTCAAATAAATTAAAAAAAAGCTTTAAATTTTAAATAAACTTAAAGAACGTAAACCGATGAAATAAACTTCGTTTATTTCGGAAGCAAAATAATTTAAATTATAAATAAAATATTTTTCAAATAAATTATAAAAACTTACAAATTAATGAAATAAATTTCATTTATCTCAAAATAAAATAAATAATTTAAATTTCATTAAAATTATGCAATTGTCAATTAAAATACGTCTCGCATCGTAAAACGGAATCCATTAATGAAAAGTGTATGCAAACATGTGTCCTATCATCATCGGGTGTTGGACGGGATTTCTGTAAATTCCAATATCAACGGATACGGGTATCTACAGAACCCCCACTTTGACTGAGGCTTTTACAGGGCTAAAGTCAAAGTATACCCCAAGTCCAACGACTTGAGGATTCCGCGAGTCGTTTATAGTCCATTAGACTTGCGAATATAAGCTCGCCAATCATAAGAGGAAGTCATACTTGAAACACGGTTTTGGATGCCCTTGCTTTTACTATTGCTACTTGAAGAGTCTATTGATCCAAGATACTCAGGAGGGGGGGGTGAGGTGAGTGTACAAAATTTTTCTTTTTGACAACCAAATTTTCGTATTAAGCGTGATGAATTGTTTACTTAGGATTTATTGATTAAACCTAAGTAACTAAACGATAAGAAAACAAGAAAGCAAATGAAATAGACGAGGACACAAGAATTTTTGAACTGGTTCAGTTTCACAAGTCGAAACCTACGTCCACTCTTCTCGATTAATAATTTTAGTAACTTTATACGGATTACAAAATTATCAACCCACTCATACAACTAACTCTAGTTGTAACTCACTTTGAGTATGTTAAATACTCGACAATCTTACGTAAATAAGAAAGTGCTTCTTTGTTCTTCAAGTGTTCACAAATGAACGAGTAAGAAACGAATATTAAGCGCTATTATCTTATAATGAAACTTAAAACATTAATGCAAAGAATAATAACACACGACTTTTAAAAAACAATAATTTGTAATAGGAATTTCGTTAAAAAAGTTTTTCTCTTGAAAGTGTTTGGTCGAAAAAAAAAGTTTTCTTCTCCTAATGTGGCTAGCATCTTATTTATAGTGATTGGCATGATCTAGGTTTCCAAGGAAACCCTAGATATCGAAAATAATAATAGTATCCAAATGAGATATTATTTCCTCTATTATTATTTAAGTAATCTTTAATAAAAGATATAAAATAATTATAAAGATATAAAATATCTTTATTAAATATTCTCTTGATATTCTTCCTTAAAACCATAGATATGATAAAAAAAAATATTTTATCATAAGATCCAGCTAAATATTGCAAAGATATAAGATAATATAAAATTATTCTATGAATAATATCCATATCTTATATGTTGAAAGTTCCACGAAACCAAACGGTCCATATGCTCGTTGGTAAGCTTGTGAAAACCCTAGCAACAAAAATAGATAGATCAATTGGGGTTTTGGATATGAAGGCTTAGAAACTTTAATTAGTAATAAGAAAACAACTCATAAGTTGTTTAATTAGTTTTACTAATTTCCTTGAGTAACTAATATCTCATATCAAATAAAGATTCATGTCCATCTTTTCTATAAACAATTCAAGGTGCCAAATTCAGATATAAAACAAAAGGATATTTTTCAAAGTAATTTAAGTAAGAAAATATTTGAGTCGTGTGATATTTAATACTTGCAGCTCAACGTTATAGTATGGCAGCTATAACTTCAAGTCTTTACATAAGTAATGTTATAGCTGTGAAGCTATAACCTTACTTACTAAAGATTATCACTTTAAGTTCTATTATGAGACGACATCATATTCTATCTAATCTTCCATGAGATCTTCATAATAGACTTCATCTTTTCATTTAAACTTCTCTTTGATCTTTATCTTGATCAATCCTTGATCTTCATTGTAACTTGAATAGTTTTGATCTTGATTAGATGCTTGATCATGAGGACTTGCTTATCTTTGATGTCAATCACAATTCTTAAAGACTTAATCGTAAATAATCCAATCTATAAAGACTAAGCAAACGATTAAGGGCAAGATGTATATATAATATAATTTACAAACTTGTCATCATTAAAAATAAAACATATATAGATATATAAGTCATCAAATTCCACCTTTTTGATGATGGCAAGTCTCTTAGAATTGTGACTAAGTTGGACATTCCCCCTCAATATAATACCATCCTCTTATAGCGAATGATCAACGCAAGATCTAAACAATTATATCCTAAAACAAAAGCATTCAAGGACCTTAAGAGACAAAAGGTCTTGACAAGAAGCAAGCTTAGGCAAATGCATACCATGGTTGTTTTCTTGCCACTCTTGACATCATCGAAAAGACAAGAACACATATAAAATGACTAGAATAATATACGACGAAATAAGAGATAAGATCGAGTATAAGAAAATAAGAACCAAGGCATAGACATTAAAACCTGCAAATAAAAGTGTCACATTCAAACAAAGGTAATAATGCCAAATGGGCTGAATAGATGAAAAAATATAGTGTTTGATAGGGACACTAGGCATGCAACAAAATAAGGCAAAGTAAGACAAAATGGGCCAAAAAACAGATTGGGCTAGGAAAGTCAAGGATGATGAACAAGGTGTGGGTTCACATAGCCTGGACGGGTACGAAACTCGAGAGAGTCAAGATGGTCAAAACATCTACGAACATGGGTGGCTTGTGCATTAAGACTCGTCTCAAAATTCAGGATTTTGAGAGACAAAGCCTTAGTAGCCTCGAACGTAAGCCCCATGTCCTCCCTAAGAGCTTTCCCATCCTTAACCAACGCCCTTCCTTGGCCAGCTAAGAAACAAACACGATCACCCAAATGAAACACTACATCACGGACCATGACCAAGCCCCTCTCCATCATCTTAAGACGCCGATCGAGACCCTTCATCTAAGCTAAAGCGTCATCATTACTTACATTCCTCGGTGAATTTCCATGGCCTAACATGAGACTACCGAAGCCACGACAGTCGCCTGAGTCTCAAAATTTTCATTAATAGCAGCCATAAAAAAATTAAGCTTATCCTCGACTTCAACCATAGCACCATCCACTCTTGTTGGATCACCCAAAATGTTTTTCATGAAAACCAACTTTGGTCCAACCGTACTCAGTCCCATTAATGTCAAAACCCGATCACTCATTGAGTCCTTAGCCACAAGACCATAACTCTCCTTATTCACGACCCGTTTGATATCAAGAATACGAGATATCCACATTTCATAGGGTAAATCAAGAGTAGTAGAAAATTTTAAGGATGCCAAATTAACTTTCTGCCCCTCCAACCACAAGTATACAACCAGTAACTCATAATTCGAAATCTTGTCCCGAACTCCTCTTCTCGGAACGATTGTGTTCCATAAAAAGTTTAAGAAAAACTCGACTTTGGGAGCGAGAGGACCGACCAAACTTGACTATTATCCGTAGCATTCTCATCAAAATACTTCTTGATGACCAATTTCTTATCATTACCAACACCATTCCATTCTTAACTAGGGTTAACTTCGATTCCATCATGCGGAATCCAAAAAGCGGAACAGAAATCAGGAATGGTGATGGTGACATTGACACCATTAACAACCGCACTTAACACACCGTTCTTGATTTTGAGAGAAGCATAAAATTAAATTACCTCAATTGGATAGATAGGATCCGAGAACCGACTAATATGCTCCCACCCTTGATACTGAAGAAAATCAACAAAGAACTTCAAAGATGCAATTTTTGACAGCCAACAACGAGGATAATACCGTCCACCATGGATGGAGTAGTGCGAAACCCTTTTTACCAAGATACTTTCTTATTTGGTGAACCGAACCTGATCTAAACCTGCTTTTGTAGCTTGTTTCGAGGGCTCACTAAACAGAGTACGAGTTATCCCATCACGAACAACAATTTCAGGCGTGTTTTCTTCCATTACAACGTAATCAGAAACTGCTATGCCCTTTCCCTTTTCGATTTTAAGTCGTTTCCCTTCAAGAATCGACTCATCCTAACTATGATTAGGTGAGGTAAAAGGTGAGGGTTTAGGCAAAGATAAGGGAGTTTGTGAGGTAGGTTCGGTTGAAGTGCATGCAGTGGGAGTGGCGGTTGTTTTGCTTGAGGCACGGGTTACATGTCGATGAGACATGATGGTGATGATGGCGAAGGAGGTTGAGTGAATATGGAGTTTTGAGTTTTTTGATAAAGAAAGTTGGGTTTGTGTATGGATGACGGTGACGTGTGGGAGTTGGGGTATTTATGAGAAAAGATTGTGGTAGATTTTGGGTAGGAGATTAGGTGTAGGTGGTAAATTTAGGGAATCTAGGGTAAATCTTTTTGAGATAGGATTAGGTAAGTTTAGATTAAGGCAATTATCTGATTAAGATTGTATATAAGTGATATATAATATGGTTAAGATTTTGTTTGATACAATCTTGGAAAGTATGAGTTTGTATATGACACAAATACTATCATGTAAATAGAATATTGTTCGGTAAATAAAATCAAAATACACGAAAATATTCATGCAGCGGAATATATGGACACAGTCATACAATCTTGTCTTAACTACCCAATCATCGAGATAATTAAAACATTTATAATAACTTAGGTGCCACCGATTAAACCAATTTTCAACGGCAAAGTCTCAAAACGTTCTCTAGCTAATGGTTTGGTCAAAATGTCAGCCCATTTTTTCCAGTACTACAAAATTCGAGTTTTATATTCCCTTTTTAAGCTTGGTCTCGTAAAAAGTGATGTCTAGTTTCTATATGTTTTATACGTGAGTGCTATGCTGGGTTCTTAGAAATTATTATAGCACTCGTATTATTGCATAGAATAGACACACATCCCACGTCAATACCATAGTCAAACAATTGCTGCTTAAGCCATAAAAGTTGAGAACATACCAATGCAGCAGCAATATATTCAGCTTCAGTAGTGGACAATGCAACCGAATTTTGTTTCTTAGATCCCCACGAAATAATGCATGGGCCAACGGACGTAGCAATACTAGATGTGCTTTTTCTATCGAGAGAACGACCTGAATAATATGCATCTGAGTATCCTATTAGTTCAAAGTTACATTCCTTGGGATACCATAGATATAATTCTGAAGTACCAATTAAATATCTTAAAAATTTTTTTACAACAGTCATGTGAGATTCTTTAGGAGCAGATTGAAAACGAGCACATACGCATATACTGAACATGATAACAGGTCTACTTGCTGTTAAGTAAACTAGTGAACCAATCATACCTCGGTAAGTCGTTTCATCAACAAACTTACCATCTTTGTCTTTGGTTAACTTCTTATCTGTGACCATTGGAGTTGTCATTGGATGAGAGTTTTCCATGCCGAATTCCCTGATTAACTCTTTAACATACTATTGTTGGTGAACCTTAATGCCATCTTTTGTTTGTTGAATTTTCAAACCAAGAAAGAATTTTAATTCTCCCATCATGCTCATATCGAACTCAGAAGTCATTAAATCTGCAAAATACTTGCACAATTTATTTTTAGTTGAATAAAAAATAATATCATCTACATAAATTTGAACAACTAAAAGATCTGAGCTATCGGATTTTAGAAATAAGGTTTTGTCGACAAATCCTCTTTTGAAACCACATTCAAGTAAGAATTTCGACAATCTGTCGTACCAAGCCCTAGGAGCTTGTTTCAAACCATATAAAACTTTGTCAAGCTTAAAGACATGGTCTTGAAACTTGCTGTCGAACAATCCGGGAGACTGCTTTACGAAAACTTCCTCTTGGAGTTATCTGTTGAGAAATGTTGTTTTAACATCCATCTGAAACAGCTTCATTCTTTTGTGACCTGCAAAGGCTATTAATAACCTAATGGCTTCAAGTCGTGTAACAGGAGCAAAGGTTTCATCATAGTCGATGCCTTCTTGTTGATTGTATCCTTGAACGACCAATCTTGCTTTATTTTTCACTATAACACCCGTGTCATCTAATTTATTTCTTAACACCAACCTTGTGCCAATAACTGATCGATTTTTAGGTCTAGGGACTAAGTGCCAAACTTTGTTCCTCTCAAATTTTTGCAATTCCTCTTGCATTGCAATAATCCGATCAGGTTCTTCAAGGGCTTCCTTTATATTAAAGGGTTTAATGGTTGACAGGAAGGAGTAGAATGAACAAAAGTTATTCAGGTTTCTACGTGTTTGAACGCCTTTTCTCAAATTTCCAAGAATATTCTCCATGGGAAGAGAGTCCTTGTATTTCCATTTCTTGGACGTGTCACCATTCGAACTGGAGCTTGGAACATCATTAGATTCGGGTTTAAGACTTTTTCCCCTTGAATCTGATCCTAGAGTTGTAGTAGAATCAGGTATAACCCTGAATTCATTACTCTGGTTTTGATTCAGTGTCATAACTTCATTAGTTATAACTTTGGGATGTGAGTCCTTGTCTTGAGAGGAAGTTATAGTATCATCAACTATAACTTCAGCTCTCTTTCCCTTGTCATTTGAGGTAGGATCTAGCTCATCATTTGTCCCTTTGATTTCCTTATCTTTATCATTTAGTTCTGGAGGATCATCTCCGGAGAGACGAAATTCAGGTTCATCCATATCCTCATCCTCGTTCTGTAAAGGCTTATCAAAAGAATTATTTTCATCAAAGATAACATGAATGCTTTCTTCAATGCAAAGAGTTCTTTTGTTAAACACCTTATATGCCTTGCTATGATCAAAATATCCGATGAAGATAGCCTCATCACTTCTTGGATCGAATTTGCTCAGTCTGTTCTTACCATTGTTATGGAGAAAGCACTTGCTTCCAAAACAAAGTAGGTGAGAAATATTTGGTTTTCGACCACAAAGTAGTTCATAAGGAGTTTTATTTAATATAGGTCTAATCATAGCACGGTTATGAATGTAACAAGAGGAACTAATAGCTTCAGCCCATAAATTACGAGGTAGACCACTACATAAAAGCATTGTGCGGGCCATATCTTCTAAGGTTCTATTCATACGTTCCACAACACCATTTTACTGTAGAGTTCGTGGTGCAAAAAATTTATGTCCTACACCATTTGCTCTACAGTACTCGATAAATGCTTGATTATCGAATTCAGTGCCATGATCCGTACGAATAAAAACAAGATTTGAATAATATTTATTTTGAATAAGTTTCATTAAACACACGAACTCATCGAAAGTATCATCTTTAGAATGAAGAAATATTAGCCATACAAACCTTGAGTAGTCATCAACAAGGACGAAATCATACATGGATCCTCCTTTGCTTCTTACCTTCATTGGACCACATAGAACCATGTGTACCAGTTCCAAAGCTTGACTTTTACTAATCACTCTTTTAGGTTTGAATGATGATCTAACGTGTTTTCATCTAGCATAGGTGTCACATATCTTTTTCTGATCGAACTTGATTTTGGGAAGACCTTCTACTAAGTCCCACCTTTTCAGTTTATTCAAGATAGGTGAGCTTATGTGACTAAAACATTTATGCCATAAGCAAGGATTATCCAGAGTTTCTTTCATACATAAGAAGCAATTAGTAGGCACAACATTTAAATCAACTATATATACGTTTCTCTTACAATGACATTCAAGTATAACATTGCTTGTACCCTCGATTATAATACGACAAATATCGGAAAGAAATACAAACCTTTGTCGCATAACTGGGGATGCTGAGTAGATTGTGCTTGAGACCACTTACCAAATAGACGTCACATATTGCATGGGAGGAAGATATTCCAATTTTACCAATACCAATCACCTTTCCTTTCTTGTTATCTCCAAAGGTGACCTTTCCTCCGTCAAAGGGTTTAAGTGAAAGAAATAAATTCTTATCTCCAGTCATGTGCCTTGAACAACCACTATTAAGGTACCGCAAATTTTTTTCTTTCACTTTGACTTTCAAGGCATATTATATACAACTTTTAGGTACACAAGCTAAGTTGGGTGCTTTGACGTTAGTTACTCTAAAAAGTAGGTCTTTTCTTACCCAAACTTGTCTAACTCTTTTTCGTTTAGGAAACGAAAAAGTCTGATTAGGAACTGTCCTAGGATATGCTTTGGGTTTTTCATAATGCTGTTTCTTAGATTGTGTTTAGGTAGTTTTAGTCTTATAATATTCTTAAGACTGTTGTGGTTGAGGTCTTTTGTATTGTGATTCTTTGGTTTGAGGTTCCTTAGGGGGTTGATTAGTTTTCTTAGCATAATCAAACTGCATATCATAGAACCAACGAAAATAATTGTTTCTTTCTTCTACAGGATCTGATTATTTAACCGAAGGTGAAAGTTTCATAAACCATATAATTTGACTCATCAAATAACAAAATAATTAACTCTTTAATTAAGTGGATCTAGTGCATGCATAACAAGATAAAGAGGAAGAGAAGAGAAAAATATCTCCTTACTA
>VHZZ01006378.1:6149-61149 GCA_009801015.1 Silene noctiflora | reverse complement strand
AGTCTGTTGATTTAGGTAGATCACACTTTCCTGCCTAAATTAAATTGGTAGTGTTATTTTTTATTTGTATACCTGAAAGCCCAAACGTTTTGTTTAATGATAATTACTTGGGGTTACATTAGTTTTCGCTGTTTTTCCTGCTGATATGTTCATCACGTGAAAATTTCCATGTTAGATGCTTGGTGATGAGATTGGAAAAGGTGCATATGGTCGAGTATACAAGGGTTTGGACTTAGAAAATGGAGATTTTGTAGCAATTAAGCAGGTTTCATTGGAGAATATCGCGCAGGAGGACCTTAACATTATTATGGTTTGTTTCTTGTTGCCATATTTCTTACAACATCGTATCATATTTGCTTTTAGAGTGTTACTAACCACGGAGGCTCTGTCTACTTAATTTTCTTTTCCCACTCTCTCCATCTCTCAATAATTACAAGTGACCAAGCTTTCTTGGCTTATTGCTTTTTTGCTAATATAAAATACTTAAACTGGAGAGGATATTTCAGCTCATTAGTCTTTACAAGCAACAAATAACATTTTGGTGATAATCTATTAAATGCTTGTGTGGTAGCAATTTTTCTTGTGGTCTCTTTACATATAATTATGATTCTGGTTGTGTCTGTGTCTGATTAAGTGTATGGCAATGCCGATAGATTTCACTTTGCGCTGTGGGCTGTGGCTAAAGAGGTGAAAAAGAATGTGTGTGGCGCTTCTAAGTTGGTGGTTGTTAAAATGTAGCAATCTGTATTATGATTGAACAAATGTCTTGTAAAGAAATTTTGTCTTGCATGTGGTCACTCTTACGATAAGATCCATTACTTATAGGACTGACCTGTACTTTTCTTCTATGTTATGATGTTTATCGCTTGGCTTGACGTTTGGAATCCATTATCTCAGCAAGAGATTGATCTCCTCAAGGTACTCTTTCTATGCTTTTAGTCAAGTAATGACCTTGTGTAAAAATGTGAACGGACAAGAAGTTTCCGTTATATGTGGAGAGCCGGAGGCAGCCTTTTGGGTCTACACGCTGCACGGATTCCTTAATGAGATAAACATTAGCATAATAATTTTAGAAAATATGAAAGTATCCTGGTGAGAGTCACATGGTGAGATTAAGGCCTTGTTTGGAAAAAATGGAGGGAAAGGAAGGGGAGGGGGAAGGAGGGAAAGGAAGGGGAGGGGGAAGGGTAAGGAGAATGGTGAGAGGAATTTTCCCTCCAAATCTTTGTTTTGTTGGAGGGGAAATAATTTGGTTTGGAGGGAAATGGAGGGATCCATTTTCCCTTCCCTCCAAATACTCTAGCATGTTGATCAGAGATTTAAGACGTTATCAGTTGACAGTGCATGAGTGCATGATGTATTTAAGGTAGCTCAATGATACGTTGCATTTTTGTTTAAAAGCACTTTGATTTCGGATAGCATTTCTTTAGGGATGAGTCATTGATAAAACTTAGCTTTTCTTGCCATTGTCTTTTAGTAAATTGTTGGTATGAGGTCATTCATGCATTCTGAAACATAACTGTGTTTTGCAGAATCTCAACCACAAAAACATCGTAAAATATCTTGGATCCTTAAAGACCAGGAGCCACCTTCACATAATACTTGAGTAAGGGCCGCTGTTTGTTTGGCTTTTTTGGGTAAAAAGTCCAATTAGCTTCTTTGTAGTAACTCTGCGATGTGGCCAATTCATGTTTCTGAAGGTACGTGGAAAATGGATCACTTGCAAATATCATCAAGCCAAACAAATTTGGGCCTTTTCCAGAACAACTAGTTGCTCATTACATTGCGCAGGTTTACTTTTACCTCATGTCATTCGGTATATGTCTCAATTTATATGCATATTTTTATCCATGCTGGTTTGGTATAGGTTTTAGAAGGTCTCGTATATCTCCATGAACAAGGAGTTATTCATCGTGACATCAAGGGTGCTAATATATTGACTACAAAAGAGGTAGGTCTTTCTGCCATTTGATTTTATGTTGTATATATAAATTCTATTGATCCTCATAGTGGTTCCCTTGGCCTTTATTGAGGCATTATGTGCTGCCAGGACTCTCTCATTATTTTGTAGACAGTTCAGTAACATAAGACTAGTACTTTTATGCTCTTTTTAAAACTATGACACCCTATTCAGTTTTCAAGGGTCTATGAGACCTTAAGTTTGGCCAGTAAGTTTATAGTAGCGTACGACGTACGTTGCTATATAAAATTGTCAAAGTTATTTCTGTGCCACAAGTAATTTAACTTTTCATATCAATGATTTTGTTCGAAATTTTCCCCTCACTTCACTGGGCTTGTGCAGTTGAGCCCTAAGGTGCTTAAAGGGTGCTTTTAAATACAATATACATAGTGATAAACTATCTGGTTCAGATAGCAATTTTCACCATGCTCATTTCTTTCAATTAGAAGCGTTACATTCTCTCTTGATGACCTTGCAAGATGGATGATGATGATGATGATGACCATACATTTTGGACTCCTGTGCTCTCCTCAACTATTTTAGCTAGAAAAGTAGTGCAAAAACCCCCTTACTTCGTCAGACAGTTTATGTGTATTTTCAACACTGTCTTGTCAACAGTGTAGCAAGACCTTTACATCCACCCCCCTGTCTTGCCTTTGCTAGGAGCTTAGCATAAAAAGGTACATGGTGCACCGAGTGAACAATGTCTCGGCGCACCTACCATGCACACAAGGCACCATTTTTGCAAACAAATTTATATTTACAAAATAAAATATTGTGCAACAATACTATTTTTTATGGTAAAGAGGACTAACATGCAACAAGTGAAAGATAATAGCATAGTAGAAGTATCAAACGAAGAAATATAGAATTTGAATAGGAATGTGCCTTGGTTTATGTTACTCTGACACTTCAATTAGGTCACATGTTGCGTGTCCGACACTTGAATTGTCTGGCATGACTGTTTGTCACTTCATATTATTAAAAAAAAAAACTGAAAACTTCGCGGAGAATAACCAGTATCTGATCCTCTGGCACCGTGCCGTGTCAGGCACTTGCAGCCATGTCAGAGTAACATAGACCTCGGTCTGTGTTTTGTGCGCACGGTACACCTTAGGCGCCTTGAGGAATTTTGGCTAGTGTCTAACTGAATCTTGCGGCTAGGCACACTGTTGGGCAAAAAAAATCTAAGAAGGAAACCTTTGAGGCACTCGGTTAAAAGTGACTGAAGCCAGGGTCGTAGCATAGTGGCTAGGCCCTTTATTTTAGGTTATGACCACCAGATTAATTACAAATTCCATGAATCTTCTCTGCATAACTACTTGAAGAGTAATATAGATGTAAAAGGTGTCTAGCTAGCTGGCTAATTGTACTAGGATACACTACTGGTTAGCGTGTTACCTTTCTAATGCAAATTGCAGCCAGTGGTTGGAGAATCATGCTCTCCAGATTCTCAACTTCTGCTCAGAGTTCTGAAGCCTTGGCTTGCAGCATTTTTACTAGTTTGAAAACTTAAAAACACTCCGTAAAAGTTCCTTCCTGTATGTAGCTGATGTTGTGATCATGTTGTGCCTTTATCTGTTGTCTGCACTTGACTCCTCATGGTATAATTGTACTAGGCTCCACCACTGGGTTGCGTACTAATGTGTTACCTTTCTACCACCAATTGCATCCAGTGGATGGAGAATCATGCTACCCAGACTTTCAACTTCTGCTCAGAGTTCTGAAATCATCATCTGTACCATTTTTAGAAGTTTGAAAACCGAAACTCTGCGATCTTCAAGACTAATAGTTCTTGTATGCCGCTAATGTTTGCGATCATGTGGTGCCTTTATCTGTTGTTTGCACTTAGCTCGTGATGATATAATTTGTATATTTGCCTTTTTCAGAAAAATCTATGTTGTCTCTCTTGAATAGAATGGTCTCCACACTTTCTTCTTGGAGGTCGGGTCTTTCTCATTACGTGCCTAATTATTGATATACTTTCAGGGTTTAGTGAAACTTGCTGATTTTGGGGTTGCAACAAAATTGACGGAAGCAGATGTCAACACTCACTCTGTTGTTGGAACACCATACTGGATGGCTCCTGAGGTACTTTAATGATTTGAATTTGTTCCCTATGGTGCTAGCAACATTTTCTTGTGACATCTGTGACTCCTGTTTTTTTGTTGTACATAGTAAGACAAAACTTAAGTGTTGATTCCCTGTAACAGAAGTTAATTGGTTTAGACCTGTGAAATGTACTGCCTTGCTTTAAAACTGTTTGAGTATGTTGCTTTTTCGCTTGGTGATTTCTGATCACGGCTAACTTAACTCTTGTGAACATGCATGGCCTTTGTTTTTGTTATTGCTGTTGTTGGGAGTTTTCAATTTTTCAGTTGCTGAATGTACATGGAACTTTTCAGGTAATTGAAATGTCAGGAGTGTGCGCTGCATCAGATATATGGAGTGTTGGCTGTACTGTAATTGAGCTTCTCACATGTGTACCGCCATATTACGACTTACAACCTATGCCAGCTCTCTTTCGTATCGTGCAGGTCTAGTCTCTACTTTTCTGATTAGTGAAATTGAAAACCCCCTGCTCATGAATCACTAGTGTGATGAAAATCTCCTTCAAGAGACTTAGAGAGCTAATTTGTTTGATGCAACTCAGTAGACTTACTTGTAGTGTTCAGGATGCTGCCTTTTGACGACCGTTTTTTAATTGTTTGTGATCATCAGTGCTTCCTTGTAGCACATACAGTACAGATACATTGCTGTACAATCTTAAAAGGTGGTGGATGAGAGAAGTAATAGTGGCTTCCTTTTAGCACATACAGAGGATGATAGATTAGAGATTATGTGTAGTCATATCTTTTGATCGTTCAGTTAGGTGTTAGTCTGAAAGTGCTGGATCCTAAATTTTGATCTTTGGTTACAGGATGAAAATCCTCCCATTCCTGATGGTCTTTCTGCTGATATGTCCGACTTTCTGCGCCTATGTTTTAAGAAGGTAATTTTGAAATGATGATTCAATGTTATAAGATATATCAGGGGCCACCGGCCATCCTTGTTAAAGGTCTGCCTTCTGACATTTGATGTTGAGAATATTGCAAACTTGAGGGATTGAAAATGGATTTTCATAACATGTTTTTCATTCAGCAATTGCTAAGACTATGGCAAATTGATTTGGCTATCTCATAAGTCACAGATCGGTTCCATAGCCCCCCTAATACTCTTGATGGTGCATCCTATATCTTGTGAATATAGTGACAGGGTTACTCAAGAGTTCAAATTTGGCTTTTTGAAGTTGTATAGTTGGAGTCAAAGTGCTGCAGTCTCAATGGCATTCGAATTTTCTCTCTTTCTAGATAAATCTCTAATGTGAACTTAAGAGCTTAAGCATTTTGTCCTCCTTTTGTATGGGGTCACCTTTTTGGTGTCTTTTTATACATGCGCCATCCCCTAAGTCAATATTTTATAGTATTACTTACTAGAAAAGAATATAGGGAAGAGGTCATGTTGTCGACTTGTCGGCATTGTTATACTCTACAAAATGGTGAACTTAGTATTATATTGCGGTTAGCCTTGAGCCGGTAACAAAATGTAGAAGCTATAATTTTCTGGGTGTCCTTATATTTTTCCAGGCTTCCTGCTTCTTCCTTATTGTGGGTAGTTAGCATTTATCTTCCTGAACTTTTACAGATCACAATTATGGGTCCTTTGCAGTTTTCTTATTTCCGTTTTTCCCCTTTAAGAGAGCATTTACAGTTTTTAACTTGGTATTTGTCTATCTATCTCAAACACAATTGACAATTTAAGAGCATTTGACTAGAGTAGATTAATTTCACAGTGTTTCAATTGATTTCTTGTTACAAATGGTGTGTAGGTGAAGGTAACACTCAACATATATAGTCAGACACGTAACTGAGATTTTGAAAGGGGAAAGGAAATATCTGTTTATAACTTGTCATTGTCTCCTCACTTATTCTTCTCTTTCTGATAGTGACATTTTATTTCTTATTTTAGGATGCCAGACAGAGACCTGATGCCAAGATGCTGCTTTCTCATCCTTGGATACAGAATTATAGGCGTACCTTGCAGCCTTCTCTCCCTTCGAGTGAAGCAGATAGGTACAGCTGCTGTGTGATAGTAGCACTTGTCTTTTAGACCATGTAGTTGTTTGTTTTCCTCTGGATTCAAATCTGCTTATACTTGATTGATTGATTATTTAATCCTTCAACATTATTTTACCGGTCTTTTCTAATTTCAGTTGTTCAGCATCACAATAGGTCTTCTCAAATTTTTCATAGTAGTTTAAAGTTCTATTACATATGGATAATACCTTTGCTGCTCAAAGGAGATATGACAACAACAATAACAACATTACCCTAGTGTCTCAATGGCTCCCACAAATTTCGAGGTAAGGGGTGTCAGATGTTCACAACTTTACCTTTGTGTTAGCAACATAAAGAGGTTGTTTCGGAGTGACCCAAGATGAAACTGCGTTGAGAATTGCATCAAATGATGCTACTTCACAATAAAAAGAAGTGTAGTCAGTTTAGTGGGTCATTTTCCTTTATTCCATAATAATCTAGAACCAAAGAATAACGAGTAGTTGGCTCCATTGGAAATGGAAACTTTATGCTCAAAGGAGATCAGGAATGAAAAATAATGAATATGAAACTGTACTATTGAGCCTTGAATTGCTATTTCAAAGCAGATTATGTAACATGCTACCAGCTGCTAGAACGACGAATATCGTGATTAAGGATTTGAGGAGTTTAAGGGCTGTTGTGGATCTTTTTTTGGCCGGCTAATGTGTTCAAGTGTTTTCCCATGGTGGTTGGCTACTAGGTAAAACTCTATGGACTTATGGGGTGCATAAAAGTTTTTAGTGATCACATTTCTTATTACGGGGTTCTAATCACAATTTTCAGTAAGATTGGAAGACAATTTAGTAGTTAATACGGTTTTATTTTGTTACATCGTTGGTGACGTCATTATCGTTGGTGACCTTAATGGTCATGTGGGGTCATCGAGATGGTTTTGAGAGCGTTCATGGAGGTTTTGAGGAGAGGAATGAAGCAGGAGGTGGTATATTGAATTTTGCGTTAGCATTATGAACTTGGGTATAATGAACACTTGGTTTGAGATTAGGTAAGATTGCCTAGTGATGTAGCACATAGTATTAAAGTAGGACGGGTGAAGTGGAAGTGTCATGGGATTTCTGTGTGACTGGGGTATATCTTATAAATTAAAGGGTATTCTATCGCACAAACTGTATGTTGGGTGGTGAAACATGGTCACGTGCACAAGACGGCTAATGGAAAATGCGTATACTCCTGTGCATGTGTGTCCACACAAGGAGAGATAGGTTGAGGAACGAGGTGGTTCGGGCAAGGTAGGAGCTGCGTCTATGGAGAATAAGAAGTGGGAATACCGTTAAGGTGGGTTTGACCATGTGAGCCGGAGATCACAAGAGGCCCTGATTAGGAGGTTTGAAAAATGGGGAAGTGATAATATAGTCGGGGAAGGGGAAGACCATAACAAACATGGATTATGGTGATTGAGAACAATATGAATCTACTACCACCATTTTTTGCATGTGCATTTTACACTCTTTCTCGTTATCTGTATGATGAAGATATGTAGGGATCATATCTTTGTAGTAACATACTAGTTCATTTTTGGGATGTGCATGTTACACCCTTTTCTCTTTATCTGTATGACAGATGTGTAGGATCATATAACTAGCTTTTTATTTACATAATAGTTTTGCTTCGCTTTATCATACTAAAAAGAGATTGGCATAATTATATTCCTATAAGCAACCATATGCATTATTTAGAGATTATATTTGTGGTCTGGAAAACAATGTTCTGCACTCTTCCATTTGACTGTCAATGTATTGGTAGTGCTTCAATGTTTTGTGGTCTTATTATGTTTTACTATACTCAAAAGAGTGTTGTCCTCTCTATTGTTGTAATATCTACACAATGGTCTATGGAGAGTCCTCTCTACCATCAGGTGTTAATGGTTTTACTGTTGCAGGAATACACAAGAAGATGCAGTGATGGTAGCACAGATATCTAACGAGCATGAAATTGGCATGGTTGAAAACCACGCTTTGGATGGAGTAAGAAAAATTCTCTGGTCTTATAATACTTCTGAATAATTAGAAGTTGTTGGTAGTTGTTTCAATTTCAATGGATGTGTTGAGGTCTCTTCCCATATGTGTGTGAGGGGAATTGTCCCACATCGGTAGAAGAGACTAACTTATAAGTAAATGGGCTACTCCTCCTATCACCAATTGGTTTTAGGATGGAATCACACTTGCTTATGGGCCGGTCTCATGCACCTACTTCTATAGGCCCGTTGCGGAGGACTCAACAGGATGCAATGTACCTTCTTCATATTGGGTCTTTTGCAGAAAACCCTTGTGATATACTTGTTTTTTTTGTCTGTCTTTATTATTTTTTCACCGGTTTCACTTCCATCATACTTGTGTCAAATTTTATGTTGTTGGAGGGATCCACATTATTAATAAATGTTTTGGGTGGTGAAAAGCGTTGAATTAAAGCTTGAAGCCAACAAGGGTAAATATTGCTAAAAACTTAATGTTGTCGTGAAATTCTTGATTTGCGATTTTGATTGATTCCATTCTATGCATAGGGTACTAATAAATTCTACTGTGTTCTTGTTCCTCATATGTTGTTTGAGTGAACAATTATTGTCACTGCAGGCTGCCCTGAGAGAGACCTTTCCAAGTAATGATGGTGATAATAAATTTGATGATGTTGATCGTCAACCTAGCAGTAATCTATCTGAAGAAATAGCAGAAATGTCTGGAAACGTACCACCAGATCAGGTGCCGACGTTAAGTATTCATGATAAAGTGTCTATTGAATCCACTTCTGTGGTTTCTTCCCAAACAGATGGTGTTCTCGCTTTATCTGAGCAGTTTTCTGAGTCAGGTCATAAGATGGATCATGGTGAAGTGTTGGTGAATGGTGAGGCGGGATCAACGAAGCCTAAGGAAAAGGACGTGCCCGGAAAAGTTGAAGGGAAATCAAGTGCAGTACATAAAGTGAACAGTTTATTCAGTTTTGGAGCAAGGAGTCATGACGAAAATATTCAAAAGGTAAGCTTATTTGTTTGACAATCTCAATAATGTCTTCAACACCATTATGTCATTATTTACAGATAGTTTCTTGCTCTTAGACTGGTGCAGTGTTCAGGTTCTACTCTTTTAGGGAAGTGTTGATGGGCTCTTGTTGCACTCTATAATTTTTAAATAAGTAGAGTGCTTTTTTTTTTTTTTTTTGATAAGATACAATATTAATTAAGGGACACCAAGGGGGTGACGCCCGTGTACGAAAGTTATCATAGAGATGGGCCCATCTAAAAAAAATCACGATAAGGATAACGGCCAAATACAAAAAGATACCTTAACGCCCATATGCATAATGAGAGATGAAGCTGTCGAACTATCATGCGTAATCTTATCTACAAAAAAAAACAAAAGACAAGTTTTGACTTGGATGAAGCATATGCCTCCAAATGTATGAACTCTTGATATGAAGAGCAAAATCATCATGAATACGACGGTTCTGTTCAATCCAAGTACACCACCAAATAGGCAAAGGAACCATCTTCCAAACTTCGGGAACCTAACCTTTTTTTCACTCCTCTTCCAAGTAGAGAGTACATATTTTGCCTTTCGAGGATAGACCCAATTCACTCCAAACAGAGACAATGATAAATTCCTCCAAGTCGTAACCCACGAGCACGAGAGAAGAAGTTGATCAATAGACTCTTCATGCTCACCACAAAGATAACATCGACTAGCAAGGCTAAAACTTCTTTTGAGCAAATCTTCAGTAGGTATTTTCTTTTTGGTTACTGCTCAAGCAAAAAAAAAAAGCTTTTGTAGGAGTTACACTTCTAAATCTCGTTGCTGGAAAGTCTTGAATTGTTCTAAAAGATGCAGAAACTTTTGACAGAGAAAGATAACTCTAGGGAGCGTTTGTTTCGTGCATGGGTATGGGTTTGGAATCAGGAATCATATTTGGGTGGTATGGGGTTGGAACTTGATTCCTCATAACTTGTGTTTGTTTCAATTTTGAAGGGTATGAGTTTCAAACTTAATTAAGGTTAAAATCTTTAAAATAAAATATTTTAAATAATAATTTTTGATATTATAAAATCATAAAGATAATTTTTTGATCAAATAAATATATAAATAATTGATTTACAATATGCCATAATTTTTGTTTTCACATGTTTTACCATTTTAATTTGATACCCATGGGAATCAATCTCATACCCACCCCCCTCCTTGGGTATGAGAAACCCATACCTCATRGGTTTGAGGTATGGGTATGAAACCCTTATATTTTGCAAACAAACACTTGGTATGGGTTTGGCTCATTCCAAACCCATACCTTATACCTTTTTTGTTTGAACCAAACACTCCCTAAAAGCCTCGACAAAAAAGTGATCTTCTCAATCATTCAGAAATCCAACAAACAAAATATTCCAATGATGATGGTTGTTTTTCCATGAGACAACTTCTTCATCGTGGCTTTTTTTTTGTGCCACCGTTCAAAATTCTCTTTGCTTATCAATGTTTCAGTTTTGTGATAGCCAGAGTTGGTGCAACTTATAGGCGACGCAGGGTGGTGTTAATAATGGTGTGCAGGAGACGGAGTCACGCTTCTCTGTTTTCTGAGGAGCACACTATTTTTCGTATTTTTTTTTCTTGTTTTGCTTTCCTGGTGAGCGTATTTATCAGGGAAACATCTAATTCTCCCCTTAATTAAGCCAAATGTTGTGTGATGTCAAAAAATTTCCGTTCTCCCCAGGCTCCTGTTTTAACGAAAAAGCACTTAATGCTATAAAGTATTCCACTGTTTACTGATTGTATAACCATCTTGCAAGGTGGCTAAAAAGGGCATTTCTGCTGTGAACGAGCTTAGTAGATTCAGTGACCCACCTGGCGATGCATCTTTGGATGATTTATTTCACCCTCTTGATGAACACACTGAAGACCGTGTTCCTGAAATGTCTGTGTCAACATCTAATTCAAATGTTAAACCAAATACTTTGGCACCTGAATCTGGAAAGAATGACCTAGCTACAAAGTTAAGGGCTGCACAAAAACAGATGGAGAATGTGATGGGACAACCAGATGGAGGCAACTTACTTCGTGTTGTGATACGTGCGTTTAAGGAGGATGTGATAGATATAGATAGTGGCGTGGTATGTGCTGAGTGAATTTTGCATCTTTGCTATGGCAATATCAAATCATTTATTTTATTTATCTTCAAATCCATATCACAGGTTTTTGATGACAAGTTGCCTGGAGAAAACCTTTTTCCTCTTCAGGTACGTAACAATCTTTAGAGACTATAATCTTGTTTTGAAATCTATTCAGGTCGCAGTACATATTGATTCCATGTTGCAGCGTGTGATTTCATTATCCTTGTCATGCTTCCCAGTAGTCGGTAGCCAGTCGATTTCTAAAGGTTTTGAAGGTTATTGTGTCTACATTTTGATCTATTATTGTAGCATTTATGGCGTGGGGTTAGATATTAGATATTAGTCTGTGACGACTGATACAGACAATCATATAGAAAAAGGTGGACTTAATTGCCAATATAGTCTTTTTGTAAGGTAGAATATTCATCAGACGACACCAAGGACTGACGATAGTTCGCCAATATAATCGATTATTAAGAAACGTGAAATTGATGCTGCTTCACGGTGTTTGTAAACAATTGTATTACAAAGAACGGCTTTATAGTAGATAGTAAAATTAAATCAGAATGACGAAGCGTACCTATCAGTTCATTGTTCAGCCATGGAAGTGACAACCAGGTAAATTATTTAAATAGAGTTTGTACGTGAGGCCAAACTACTTTTGCTAAACCATCGTGGTATTTGAAATATTTGTTTGGATCCAATATTATGTCTAAGCAATCGCACACACGTCATCATTGATCCTATTAACCTCTCCAAATATCTTTACCTCTTCGGAAGCATCGTCTTTTGGGGACAAGGCTAGACCTCGTGCTCATTAAAAAATTCATGGAAAATTTGATGTAATTGGAGGATTCTTATTAGAGTTTCTAGTCTCGGTCCATTACAACAACAAAAAAACCAGTGAGAGGGGATAATTCAAGGCATCCTAATTTTTTTTAAGAAGTTAGTGATATTATTCATCAAGGACACCATGAGGTGTCAGCCATATATAAACTGTGAGCTAAGTGGTTATGCTCTCAAGCTGTCATGAGTAATGCAATCTATATAAAAAAAAGTGTTAATCCAAGTGGAGAATTTGGCCTTAGCTGGGTTTGAACTCAAAGGTCAAAAATGGATTGTAGACGGATGAAATTGGTGATTGTTGAATAAGGAATCAGAGTGGTCGAGTATAATCCTGAAATCTGCAAAGAGCCAATCAAGAAAAGCACAATCAGTAGTTCAGCTAATTCCCCTCCATTAACTGTTTTCATAAAAAAAGTTCTACCGAAGTTGGTTGGTGTGAGTGCTCAGGGGTCTCATCTCTTAAACAAGTGGCCAGGGGGTTCGTTCGATTCCTGACTCTTGCTAATTAAAAAACCAAACTTGGGAGGGGTCTACCCATTAAGTTGCCTTCAATACCTCAATGGAGATTGCCCGAGCTGTCGGTAGAGGATACTCCTGGTCAACATGAAAAAAAAAAAAAAAAAAAAAATTCTAGTGTTGCTATTAGTTACTCAAATTGAGGATTTGGTTTACATTATGCTGTAAATCTGTAATATTTGAGGTATATCTCAAAGATAGGTAAGGTAAAAGTATCTTTCTGTGTTCCTCTATTTACCGGGTTTCTATGGCTATGGTTAAGATCCTTTGATGCAAATGAGCATAGTAACACTTTGCCGTGGTATGTCAATCACTCTACTGAAAGGCCTTGCTCCTGGTAACTGCGGTGAGCGGGGATTACTGCTTAGCAGCATGCCAAAGCAATTTTTCCGCTAAGCCAATGGTATACAATGTCGCATTTTTATTTACTTCCCTGCTACCTTTTCCGACCTACATATTAGCTGTAGCTTACTCTACTCTACTAGTTAAGTGTTGCTTAGTTCTTGGTAAATGTCCTTAGTGAAGTGTAACACACTAACTCATAAGCCTATTATACCGAAGCTACACTGATTTCTCTTTGATTGAATTATTGAAATAATTATCAACTTCTATGATTGGTAGGCTGTTGAGTTCAGTCGCTTAGTTGGGTCTCTGAGACCAGAGGAACCAGAGGATGTGATTGTCAATTCGTGTCAGAAACTCATAGCATTTTTTCATCAACGTCCAGAGCAGAAAATTGTTTTTGTCACTCAGCATGGCTTACTTCCTCTTATGGAATTGCTTGAAGTTCCTAGACCTCGGGTGTGTAAATTTTTATTATGTACTTAATAGTTATTGGCCTAGAAATCACCTCATCCAGATCTAACTTGACCAATAATAACTTTTAATGCTTTTGCACTTTGCATGGGACAGGTTATATGCTCAGTCCTACAAATGATAAATCAGATAATCAAAGATAACACTGATTTCCAGGAGAATGCTTGTCTTGTTGGATTTGTAAGTACCTCCTTGTTTTGGCATTGAACCTATACCTTCAACGAATTTTATACTTCAAAGTAGCTACAGGACGGCACGGGTATGGTTATATTTGCATGCGTTAAGTTACAATTCCTACTGGGTTAATGTCGAGCTTGCAAAATCTTACTTGAGAAAGCCCACCTGAACTGCCTGTAGCACAGCACTATTGAACATGAAATTTGGTGAACACCCGAGGGTAAACAGGTAATAGATACAACCCTATTTGTCCCATTCAAACCCAAACTGAATGCGGCCTGAGGTGACTTGTGACTCGATAATGACTGGACCCGAGCTGATTGTTGATCCGACATGAAATAACTTGATGATGATTCAAATGAGATCAATATGAACATTTTACATAATATCAACTTGGAAACTAATTAATTCTGCATGACGATGACCAATCAGGGGCGGAACCAGAAACTAATTGTATCTAGTGCTAGATTTAAAGATAGTATAATTTGGTAAGTTTTTTTTTTTTTTTTTTTTTTTTTTTTTTTTCTGTTGGAAATACAATAGCTTCATTAATCGGTCCAAATCTTGTCATGAAAAATTAATCCAAAAGGGCCGTTAAACGAGAGGTTTATTTAGTATTCTGTATATAACTTAAAAGAACATTATTAATGTAAAAAGAAAAAATAAAACTAATACAAAATCGACTTCTTAGTTGAGCGTTGCTCACTCAATTCAAATTTAGGAGTTACTCCATCATTCCAAATTTTATCGTTGTAAAAAGAAATAATATTGTCCAATATTTTCATATACCTTTGAGAAAGAATGTTTTATGGAAAAAAAAAAAAAAAAACTTACAATCAATAATAAATGTTGTGAGAAGAAAAATAACAAACATTTTACTATTTAAGTATCTAAATAGTAGAGTTTTTTTTTCCAGGTACACACATACATTAACCCAACAAGTTGTTGTGTGTGAGTAATAAAAAAGGAGAGATTGATGATAATGACTATTAATTGGAAAAGGAAGCAAAAAAGTGTTGATAGTGGGAGTTGAACTCTAACTCTCATACAATGTGGAAAACCTATGCATCCAACCTAAAACCATTATGTCATGAGACATTTACTGCATTCATATATACATAAAATTCTATTTGTTGAAAATATCTAGGGTTAAAGCCCTAATAAAAAGGGCCTAGTTCCGCCCCCGTGACCAATTTACAAATCCAAACTTGAACTGAGGTGATAATAACCTGACTTGCTAATAATCTTGCTAATAACTTACTAATAATGGAGGAACCAAACCCGATTTGATCCAAAAGAATAATTGGTCCGAAGAGAACCTGGTAAAACCACCCGTAGCAAAGCATTTTTTTCCTCTTTCCTACTGTAGTAGGACTTCCTTTCTTTAGCCTACCTATCAGACAATAAACTAAGGCTTGGACGACTGTGTCACTGCGGTCTGATTCACTCACCTAAATGCATTTTAAATCGTGGATACGTATGTATTTTGATAAGACCTGACACACAATATAAATATGCTAAGATAATGTTTGGGGACATTGATCTTATTTAAAATGCTACATATGAAATTTGTATTTTGAAATATGAAATTCGAATTCAATTTACGTTGTTTGGTAAAATCAAAAATCAAAAATTATAAATTCCCAATTGAATTTTATTGTTTGGGAAATTGGGATAATATAGAATTCTGATTTCCAAATCTACATTTTATGTGCCAAATCATTCAATCTTGGAGCATTATCCAACAATTGATTTCTACCAGAATTAGTGTGCTTGGTTTGGTTAAAAGGCATTGAAAACATCATATCTAAATCTACGAATGATGCATTTAGTCCCAAACGTTAAGTAATTAGGTATGAGCTTATAACATCCTAATCTCAAATTGTGTCATCATAATTTCGTCGTGTTCAATGAAGGGAAGTTTCGACAGGCTGTTGGAGGAAGATGGTGATGTGGTTTTAGTAGTGAAGGGGAGAGGCTGTTGGAGAAGGCAGCGGTGTAGAGAGATATGTGGGATTTGGAAATGAGAGGAGTAGAGGTCGTATTTGGCTGAAATGCATTAGGTTCAGCTTTGGATCATATCCTAAATATTTTCAAATCCAAATATTCTGATTTGTCAAACGACGGATTTCTGTGCAATCTTGATTTCTAAATGAAACCTAGACCATAACTCAATTGTTAGTATTTAAAGATTTTTATTACCAGAGTGCTGGATTTTTGTTTGGCATTTTTTTTTATCTTGGGATCCAATATTCTCATTTTTCATCGATCTGTGGCCAGTTTATTTTTATTCCACGTTTCTATTTTGTACCGCAGATACCTGTTGTGATGAGCTTTGCTGTCCCTGACCGTCCTCGGGAAGTTCGTATGGAAGCTGCTTATTTTCTTCAGCAGCTCTGTCAGTCAAGGTCAAGTTTTTTTACCTTTATTTTGTTTATAAGCTATGTACTTTTGAGTGGGTACTTTAGACCTTTTTAATGGCCTTGCTTCCTAGAGGGATGAAATATGTATCAGTAACGAGGAAGGGTGAGAGATGTGTTGGATTTTGCAGACGGGTCAATGTTGTCTTATATTTATTATACCTCACAAGTTTACGACGGTATCGTTGTGTATTGTGAGGGTCGAACCCAAGGGACGGTGATTATGGTCTAGGACGGTTTAAGAGGTTCTAGTTTAGTTCTAGCAAGTTGCAAAGATTGATTACTAGTGAAGAAGCTAAAGAATTAAAGTAAATAAAGCAACTAAAAGCAACGAATGATGATAAGCTAACTCTAGTTTAAGGAGACTAGGGTGTTCGGGTTCACTAGTGTAGGAAAGGGTTGACTTATGGTAAAAACTAGAGAGAATTAAAAAGGGTAAAATCAAAGTAAGTCCCCACCTCTTGATGTGAGAGATCCCCTAAGTCAAGCTTGGTCAAACTCTCGTCCTAACCGCCCAAAACCCGCAATAATCACACACAATCCCGACACAAGTATAGGTTCCCACCCAAACATGCAAATAGATAGTGAAAGGACTCAAATTCTCATTCAAGCATTTCCACAAACACTTAGTGTGCTTGACAATAAAACAAGTTACCCAAAAAGCTTTCTAATCAAAGAACCAATTATCAACCCAACAAAGCCTACACTAATCCCTCTTTACCCTAGTAATACATTACTCACACATGACTGCAACAATGAAAACAAAAGATGAAGAATTCAACATGTGATTAACAAGAAAAGACACTGTGTGAAGGCAAGTTAATTAAATAAGAATAAGCATGTAAACAAATGAAATAAAAATGAGAATTATACCAACATTAATTAAAGGAGCGAACTTGGATTGATATAAGGAAGATGAATCTCTTAAAGTCTTCAAATTACAACCCAATAACTAAATGTAAACTATTGGAAAGATTAGATCTAACATAAACTAAGGAGTAATTAAGCTATGATTAAGGAAAGATTAATGCTTTGATTAAGGAAAGATTACAATAAAACAAAGGTTTTTCTCTCTAAACAACCCTAGAAATACTCCCAAATGAAACTTAGGTTTTAATTCTAGGTGTTAAGCTATTTATATGGAGGTCAAGACAAAGCCCAGAAGTTACAAGGCAAACGGGTCCGGGCGGGTGAAATTTTCGCCCGGCGGGAGCCCGACGGAGAAATGCTCCAATTCAGCTCCAAAATGCTTCTTGGCCTTTATCTTCCTTGTTTGACTTCTTTTTCACTTTGTCCGGCTTGATGACTTTGACTCCTATGCTCCGCCTTGTGTCCCGCAATTGTCCTCCTAAGAAAAACGTGAAGTAGAAGGTAGAAAGACGTTGAACTATACTCAAAAGACGAATCGGGGATAGGGGAGTTATTCATACTAGAATGTGCTTTAAATAACTACTTGTTGCATGAATTAAGGGGTGAAAGAGGCCTAAAAGTACTAGCAAAATGGGCTAGTCCTTTCTTAAATCTTCAAAAAAACTTTCTAGCAAACAAGTCTTTGTTTGGATAGAAGGAGTTGGAGGGAAAGGTAGCGGGACAAAATCCCTTGTTTGCTTAGCTAATGTGGTTGGAGGAAAATGGAGAGGAAGGGAAACAGAAAGATGCATTTTTCCCTCCTGCAAGTCTGATTTAAATCTCTCCAGCCTTGGAAAGATTAGTGTGACTATATAGTACACGCATATTATGTTGTATACTTCTGTGATCTACACTTATACATGAATCAGTTGCTTCATAATAGACTGTGCACTTAGGTCCGTGGAGTACAGTAGCTACCGTTCTCTTATGTAACACGTGGCTGTGATGTGCTGGCATGTTCTTTCCTTTCAGTTACAATTGTTTCTGCAATTTTCAATTTTGTGTGCTACTGTTGAACATCTCTTTAGTATATCCTACCTGCTTAGTATTATACCCTAACACCGATGTTCGTTTCTCTTCTTGCAGTTCGCTAACGTTGCAAATGTTCATTGCTTGCCGTGGTATACCGGTTCTGGTTGGCTTTCTGGAGGCTGATTATGCGAAATACAGGCAAGATTACTGCTTTACATATTGTGAATACTAGAAATATGCATCGACAGCATGGGGGAGAGGGCAAGGTGAGCAACTTCCTAAATCATGGAGGAAGTGGAATTCCCAAATCTCATGAATTGTAATTCGTGTATTTTAGGGAAGGTAACCAAAAGACTCCTGAGTCACTGAGATGAAAATTATACTCTTTGAATAATCATGTCAGACCCTGGATCTGAAGCTATGTTTGATCCTGGTTTAGTGGTTTGTCAATCAAATTTTTTTTTTGTTGCTGCATGTGAGTGTCCCACATTGCTTGAAGAAGAGACAATTGTATCATTTTGTAAACCAGGGGAGCTACTCCTTCTATTGCCAATTGGTTTTAGGATGGAACCTCTCTTGTGTTTGTCAAGTGGTCCGTCTCTCCTCCGTTTGGGTAAGGCCCAGTCCCATTTGCATGTTCTAACGGTTGCGTACTATTGTTCAATTTCAGCTTGCTGTAATGATTTTGTTTGCCTGTTTTGAGATGTATATTATAATACAACTTGCCTTTTTACTTCATCTAAGAAAGGCTGCATATTTCCAGGGAAATGGTTCATCTGGCTATAGATGGCATGTGGCAGGTGTTCAAACTTCAGAGATCAACCCCAAGAAATGACTTCTGTCGAATTGCTGCTAAAAATGGGATTCTACTAAGGCTTACCAACACACTTTATAGTTTGAATGAAGCTACTCGCCTTGCTTCTGTAACTGCTGGTGGTGGAGTTTTTACAGATGGTTCTGTTCAGCAGCCACGTTCTGATCAACTGGATCCTAGCCACCCTGTTTTCAGCTCAAGTGAAGCACTTCATTTGGGATCAGATCAGGTTGATTTTAGGGGGAGAATTAGTTCGGCTGATCAGTCTTCAGTTACTGGTATGTAAAGAACAATTGCTCCATTTCTCCAATTGAAGAAGCACTCATCTTAAAAAGCGATATTTCTAGTTGATGCAGATAAGTCTCAGTCAAGCCATACAAGTAATACAACTGCTGAATCTGCAGCTACTTCTAGATCGACTGATCCAGCAGACAAATTTGTGAATGTGGTAAAGGAGGCCACTCGAGCTGAAATAGATAAACGAATTGCTGATTCCACCCATAGAATTTCCACAGATAGGCCACGAAAGTCTGCTGAAGGTGCTTCAAATGTGCTTCCGGGTGTTGTTTCGCCTCAACAGGCACAAGTCCGTCCTCTTCTTAGCTTGCTAGAGATGGAACCTCCTTCCCGGCATTTCTCTGGTCAACTAGATGTTCGCAATTTCACAAGAATTGAGAGACATGAGAGTGTTGTGCCTTTGTTGCATACATCAAATGATAAAAAAGTAAATGGTGAACTTGATTTCCTGATGGCAGAGTTTGCAGGTAATTCTCCATCTGTTGGTGACAGTTTGCACATGTGACCTTGTTTTTGTGTTCAGCGGGGAAAGATGTTTGGTCAATAGCTTAGGGCATAACCTTTAATTGGCTACATGTTTAACTTCTACATTAACAAGTTGGGGGTGAGGCTGGGGTTTTGAAAAATCCTTTCGTTGCATCAAAGTACCGAATACCAGAACTTGGCGATGGAAGGATCCGAAGACCATATTTGTCACATGATACATACCAAATCAGTCATGATTCAATACTTTATTTGGTCTGTTTTCTAGCAGTCAACTCAAATTCTGGTAGCTGGTAGTGACCTAGTTATTTGCGTTGTTTCCGTCTTCTTGCACTCTGCTTGCTCACATTGAGGTCCTTTATTATATTTGTGTAGATTCTGTCTTCCTATAAATCTCCCACAACACTTCTTGCTCAGATAGTAGTCTTCTATTGTAGGCCTACTGTGCGTTCCATTTGACCAATTGTATCAATGCACCATCATACTTTGCGTAGAAGGTTTTCGAAATGGGTAATGGGACTTAGGGGTGCATGAAGCCCTTAGGTTCAGAGATATGTGTGTCTATTAATGAATCTGAAACTGATAATAGTCCAGCCTCTTCAACTTTCTCCAGATACATACATCTTCTATGTATATATTGAATAGATGCAAGAAGTTAACCTCTGTCCCACTTCTAGTGACTGTTAGTCTCTTTGAGATCAATCGTGTGTTTGCCTAGGATATGCAACTCTTTTCCTTTTGAGACTTTAAGCATACTTATCATAGTTGTCTGATACCTAATGATGGAATATGTTGTTTCCTTTTCACTGAGCTCTCCATCCAATACATAGTGAAGGAAATGTGGGGAAATGTCCAGCTCTTCACTCTTCACTCTTCACTCTTCAGTGTCTTATTTGCCCAACTCCTTTTTTTAAATGCTTATTTTGCTGCCAATCAGTGGGCGTTTTTACATTGTTGGCAATAATGATATGTTCACTACACCGATTATTTCTAATAATAATTATCAGTTCTTACAGTTTTACTTAAGTTTTCAACTATATTACTTTGAGGTTCACTTTGGAAGCATACTGCGGATAATCTACATTTATCACGATACAGTTCTTCGAGTCGTTGACACTTCATTTATATCAAAACATGAAACTTTTCACAAAAATAGGCGTGTTTGCGACTCAATATCATATCGCGTCTGACACTTGCAGCCAAGTTGAAGTGACATAGGTTTTCAACCACTAGTGTTGGATTAAAATTGAATATTCCATGCAGAGGTCTCTGGACGTGGAAGAGAAAATGGAAATTCTGAAACTCCAAGGTTGTCACAGAAAACAGCAATCAAGAAGCTGGGATCATTACCTGCTAACGACGGAGCTGCCTCTACATCTACGTCACAGACACCATCTGGTGTACTCTCTGGTTCAGGTGTTTTAAATGCTAGGGCAGGGAGTGCAGCGTCATCAGGGCTACTTTCCCATATGGTCTCATCTCTGAATGCTGATGTTTCTAGAGAGTATCTTGAAAAGGTGGCAGAGCTCCTTCTTGAGTTTGCCCAAGCAGATACCACAGTCAAGTCCTATATGTGTAGTCAAAGTTTACTTACCCGTCTATTTCATATGTTCCACAGGGTGGAACCTCCTATTCTCTTGAAGGTACTTGATGTTTATTATTTTCTCTGTTCCATTTGGTTGTATACGTTTTAGATGCTAGGGCATAGGGATTGCCTAGAATTTGCGTAGAATTTGTTGCAACTTTTGAGGTTTTAATGTTTTTACTTGGTGTTGCAGTTGCTGAAGTGCATCAACCATTTGTCAACTGACCCTAACTGTCTCGAGAATCTTCAGAGGGCAGAGGCAATTAAACATCTTATCCCTAACCTTGAGCTGAAAGAAGGGCCTCTGATTTCACAAATTCATCATGAGGTGAGAGGCAAATGTATTTTAAATATCTCCTTCAGATTTGTGCATTTGTCATCATTCTTTTGAACAACCTGTCCATTAGTGAGGGCAAGGTTGCGTAACTTTTGATGCTTTTATGGAACAATATTGGATTGAAAGATTGGATTCTTGTCTACTTTCTGGTGAGATGAGATTTATAAATCAGTGAGGTAGTTAGACGTTTATATGAAATGGAACAACAGATAAATAATACTCCTTACAAAAATATCCATGGAAGAGAGTGTATGCTATGCTTGACCAGTTAGTGGACTATACAACCAATTGTATACATCTGGTAGTATAAATTTGGAGCTTTATAGCAAAGGATTTTAGCTTATATGTATATTATACGAGCTTTATTGAAAAGAATTTGAGCGCCTTTATAAAAAAAAATTAACCCAAAATCTTATATTGAAACTCAAAAATAATACATATAAACTCAATAAGATTTTAATTTTAACACCTAGAAAATTAAAATGTGAATCAAAAATTTTAAAAGCTCAAAAAAATTGCATATAAGCTCAATTAAATTTGTATTGGATGTACGATGCTCATATACATCTGATTGTATAGTCCTATTTGTAATGCTTGACATGTTGTAAACTTGTATTCCTTATGACAATGTGTAGTTCAGTGGATATTTCTTTTTTTTTTTTCTTTTTACAAGGCTTTCTGGCTTTTGATAGAAATGCTTCTGCTAAATAAATTTTGTGCCTCTACCAATGGAAAATTTGAATGAAAATGGTTAGCAAGTTGGGAACTATACTCTTCTTTTTACACTCCCTCCTAAGTCTCAGCGCCAACTCTTCCAGTCTGCTCCTTTAAAATGATATGCTTGTAGTGGTTTGTTGTGGTCTTTTGATGTTTCTGAATAATTTTTTTTCCTCTCAAGGTCCTCAATTCGCTGTTCAACCTCTGTAAAATAAATAAGAGACGACAAGAACAAGCAGCAGAAAATGGAATTATCCCACATCTGATGAATTTCATCATGTTAGATTCTCCTTTGAAACAATATGCATTGCCTTTGTTGTGTGACATGGCACATGCATCGCGTAATTCAAGGGAGCAGCTACGAGCCCACGGTGGACTGGATGCATATCTGAGCTTGCTTGATGATGAACTTTGGTCTGTGACAGCATTAGATTCCATTGCAGTTTGTCTTGCACATGACAATGACAACCGGAAAGTTGAACAAGCGTTGCTTAAGAAGAACGCAGTTCAGAAGTTGGTTAAGTTTTTCGAAAACTGTCCCGACCAATATTTTGTGCACATTTTGGAGCCTTTTTTGAAAATTATCACGTAAGCTTCTCTTTTTGGTGTGCATAATGCTTGCGTTTATTTATATTGTCATGAATGACTCGCTAAACTGTATGAGCTTCTTACAAATTGATGCATTTTTCATTACGGTTCATTCGCAAGCACCCTTTTTGTGCTTTCAAACACGGGGTAGAGTTGCTACGTGTGACCCGCCTTACCTCACCATGGGAGGGAGTCTATGCAGGGTACTAGCGTAATATTGTTGTCGTTAGCATCTTTGTTAATAGTATTGTATGGTGTCTCTCAAGATGTCGATGTCTTTAATTAAATTCTGAAATTGGTTCATAGTCAATGTGACCTCGAAGCCTCAAAAGCTCTTGCCTATGGTGGGGAAGGAGGTAGGATTTATACAACCATAGACACAGTATTTAATTTAATTAGGTAAAAAATTAAGCAGTCTTTTAATGTTGAGGCTTTGAAGTAGTGTGTAGGTTTAGTGGTTCTGTGTTTCACCCCTGCTGACTTTGTGTAAATTCTTATTAGTCTATTTCCATCACTAATGCAGGAAATCACCTCGAATAAACACAACTTTAGCTGTCAACGGATTGACTCCGTTGCTCATTGCAAAGCTGGATCATCGGGATGCTATAGCTCGGCTAAATTTGCTGAAGTTAATTAAGGTTAGGAACATCAACTTCTATTGTACTTCTATTTACCCGCGATTTGTTTGCTCTTGCTTGGGGATTGGCTTTTTATGTACATCTATGCAACTGAGGTAGGGAATCAAAGACTTGCTCTACCACGCAAAACAAGTCTAGAAAGGATATGTTAACTACAAGGGTGGACTAAATTGGAATGTGTAGGATATAAGTAGCACTATATAGAATTGGCCATTTAGCCTATTTGAAATTATTTCTTATGTTTGTTTCCTCATGGGTAATAGCCGTGATAGGTACTCCCTCCATTCGCTCATTTGTTTACCTATTCATCTTAAAGTCATATAAATTACAAGCCTACCCTTACATATCTTTGTAGTTTCACTCCACCTGCCCACCACTTCACCATCGTTGATAACCCCAACGGCCCTACCAACTTCTGGCACTGGTCCACTGTAGAACGTAACACCACCACCGCATCGGAAAACAACACTACATCTTGTAGTACAAAAGAGGAGAGTTATTGTCGTAGCAGTTAGCTCTATTTTATAAAGATTATCATCACCGAATCTCCTAGTACTAAAGAATAGAATGATTGCTGTAGTAGCTGCCTCCATATTATATTTTGGGAATACGTTGTACCCCTGTGTTTTTTGGTTTTCCCAGTTACCCCTAGTCATTTTATATTCTACCATGTACCCGTGAACTTGATACTTATTCTCAACCTCTATTCCCACTCATTTGCGTCGCATCACCTTCCTCTATGAGAAACCGAGAAGTATTACTAATCATCTACTATTTTTGAAAGGACTAATCACCTACTATTAAAACCTTATTTATGAAGCATGAAAATGATAATGGGGGTTTTAAGAATTATTTGGTAGGTTTATACTTTATAGACAATTGGGTTGGATAAGGGGTAATTCGGGCGTCTAATAGGTAAATGAGTAGGTTATGCAATTGAAATGGTTAAAAAGTGATTTAATAGATCAAACTAAACAAGTTAATGGAGACAAATGACAATCAATAAGGTCCTGGTGTAGACTGATGTGTAGAGCTAAGGGGTACACCATACACCATAGAACTTCAAACGGTCAGGGTTTATGCTTAGAAAACCCAAAAACTTTAGGGGTACCTTGTAATTTTTATCATCAGTGGGCTTGCTGCTACTTTTAATTACTGAACATGGGGGCAAGAGTATTTGTTGGCCAAATCCAATGCTGAGAAATTTACACCCAGACGGATTGGAGTATCATGTTTTTTTTTTTTTTTTTTCATTTTCCCTTTGTGGCTCACCTTTGTTATTTTTTGCCCATTTTATTTCCCCTTCTCGGTTATATAAAAAAAATGCAGTTATTTAGCGATTAATTAGATGCTAACTTTTGAATCTGCTGATATGAATATATTTACTAGGCTGTGTATGAGCATCATCCTCGGCCGAAACAATTGATAGTGGAAAATGATCTGCCACAAAAGCTCCAGAATCTAATAGAAGAGCGTAGAGATGGTCAGCGATCTGGCGGTGGCGGTGGCCAGGTCTTGGTTAAACAAATGGCTACTTCCCTGCTCAAGGCTCTCCATATCAACACAGTGTTGTAATTATTTAACCTTTTTTCTTACATCTCTTTTTTTACCGCTCAGTTGTAGGTTTATCTGAGTGATTCTCCATTCGAGTGTAATGCAATCTTTAAGCTAGCCTTGTGCTATTGTGTATACCCCAGCTGGAAGTCGAATGTTCTTGTCTTTGCTTGTGACAGCCTTTGGCGCTGACAAATATGATGCGTGTGTGCTGTGCTGTAAGCCGAAATTGTGTATACCATCAACCCCTAAGAAATAGTTTAGTACTCTGTGACATGGATTTGCATGTAAAACGTCCAACTGCTGAACCACCTCGTGTAAGATGTGGCTGCGTGGGTATGAGGATTATGACGACTGGAGTCCTGGACTACTAAGATAAACCTACAACTAAGAATGAGGGGGTCTGTGATAATGGTTGAGATAAGTGAACAGAAATAAAGAGAGGCAGAGGGAGTCCTGAACTGATATTGTTCGACTGAAGATGGTGTTAGACTGTGGCGGTGAGTAGTTTGTGATAATTGTCAAGGCAAGTGAAGAGAATAAAAAAAAATGAAAAAAAGCTCATCATCAAAGAAAAAAGCACTTGGAAAATTTCACATTCTTTTTTTTTTAGTATTGAAAACGCGTAATTTTAATCAAGCTAGGATGCAAATTTAATTTGATACGGAGTAGGGAGTAATGTAATTAAACTGAGCCACAGCAATTAGGAGAGTATTATCATTAACGCAATAACTCGCTCAGTTTAGAATCCGACCCAAACAACCATGGATGGGTGTTTATTTTGAAGGATGAGTTGGTGACGCCAAATTTCAACACCATCCTCTTACAAGTGGAAACCCCAATAATATTGGGAGCATCACATATAATAAATGAGGGCTCCAATAATAAGGAGTGCATGTGAGAGGGTGGCGTTGAAATTGACGGCCTATCATTATCCCTTGTACGTTTCATTGTGAATCAAACACCCTCTTAATTTTTGCACTACAAAAGTCCACATAAATAAATAACAAAAAAAAAACACACAAACCAAAATTGTTTCTCAGCTAGTTTTACAAGAACCAACAAAATTGAAAGCTGAGCACAAATCAAGACTATAAAGGATGAGATACACTGCACTCAAACGATCAACTGCTAATGAAATCGTGCGGATCAACAGTATACTCTAATGACCGACCGCCAAATTTGGTCTGGTCGTCTTTCCTGCATTATTAACAGACAGACAGCATTTCAGAATCAGTACACATTTTGAAGCCTACATCATGAATAAATATTAGAGAATGTACAACTAAAGTTACCTTTAAAACCTCGACCTTCCTCGACCCCTACCCCGGCCACCATCTCTGCCACCTCTGCCGCTGAATCTTCCACCATCCCTGCCACCTCTGCCGCTGAATCTACCACCGCCGCTTCGTCCTCCACTTCTTCCTCCGCTTCTTCCACCTCCAAACCTACCACCTCCGCCACCGCCAGCACTGTCACCTTTTGGTTTCGCTTCTTGCACATTCAAGCAAAAGCCACCACCGAGATCAGAGCCATCCATCCCCAACGCTTCTTTGAAACCATTACTGTCGGCAAAGTCCAAGTAGGCCATCCTGCATCATCAGCCAAGAACATTTTAGGCCAATCACAGGTTTGTTTCAATAATCAAGATACAAGATAGGCAATTACACCGAAAGAGATGATTTTATATATATACACTGATGTGTGCCCGATCAATGTTTAATGATAAAATGGTCACCAGCATTATGAAATTGGTTTAAAAGGATCCAAGAGAATTCTTAAGAATATGCGAGTCATCTCAAGGAGTAAAATGGAGTTGCATAAATTATTTTTTTCAAAATAGTCTCATGCAAGAATTCACCATGGACGGTTCTAAAGGATGATTCATGTCAGCCGATCCCAAACCATTTTGGGATTAAGGCTCTGATGTTGTTGTTGTTGTCTCATGCAAGAATTCGTGTTTGATTAAAAACCCAACCCTAATGTATGGGTCAACCTCGTGATAATCTTATTATAAGAATGCCTCCTCACATGGAAAAACTGCGCAAGACAATACTAAGGACACGAAAATGATAGTGGGTAATGGTAATGTGGCTGAATTTGAAAGAGAGAACAGGAGCAAAATAGTCTACAATCGAAGAAAAGCTTGGCAAAAAATTCAAGCAATATAAGATCAAACTTTATGAAATACATACCCCTTAACACCGCCACTTTCAAAGTCTTTAGGGATAGATACCCTTGTGATTTCTCCGCAAGATCCAAAATGTTCTTGCAAAGCACTCCTAATCTGAAGCACCACATCCACAATAATCAATTTCTGTCACAATGAATCTGAATATATGAATATGGAAAACACATTTATAAGTTACCTCATCCTCTCCCAGAGAAGTATCAAATCCTCTCACGAACGCTGTTTGGCCTTGGGCTTTCCCTCCTTTTTGAAATGAATTGTTCTCTCTACATAATAAATAAAGATTCTTTGTATAAAAAATACAGAACTTTTTCAAAGCAGACAGAAAAAATGAATCATCATGTGGCATTACCTGCCAGCACTTCTTTCTCCTTTCTCACGTGCTAAGTCAAGTCTTACAGGACGATCTAACAATGGCTGCTCATGCAACTCCAAAGCCTGAACAGAATAGAGCAATTTAGCCCAAGTTATTGCTAAAAAAACAATATTGTTGAACAGAGGCAACATAGTATAACAAGAAGGGAAACAATTGATTGCAAACCGGACAAGTATTGCTCGATTACGAAGCAAAAAATATAAAAAATAATTACCTTTTGTGCTGCTTCAGCTGTCGCAAAGTCGACATGGCCAAAACCTCTAAACTGGCCCTCTGCGTTTGATGCAAACCTAATATCAACAACTTCACCAACATCTTTGAAAAATGCACGCCTGAGATAATTACTAAACAGTTAGGACTAAACTATATAATATCTACTTAAATGAATACCAACTACAGTAACATGTAAGACATACACATCAGACTCCTCCACAGCGAAGGCAAGATTCGCAACGAATAGGGTTTTTGACCCAGTAGCTTCTGAAGTCGCTGGAGTTTTGGGCTGAAAACAAAATCAGCAAAGAAATCAACAAATAATATTGCAAAATGGTCTCAAGAACGAAACGTACGCAAAATAACACGAGAAGAAACATACTGTTTTCTGAAATGTTGAAGCAGCATCAACCATTTTTACATCGCCCTGTAAAGCAAGAGAGAATTTTAAAACTCATCTCCCACGATAGTCTAAGCCAATTTTATACAAATATCTTCACAAAAGATGTACAGTAAATAACCGTTGTGTGATACAAACTCAATTCAAATAATAAAAAATAACAGCCACTTGAAATCCTTTTACCTACACAAGCCCCATCCAAATACAGCAACATTACCCACAGTTTTACAAGGATCTGATTCAGTGTGAGGTAAGGGGTTTCATATGTACACAACCTTCAATTGTAACCTGAACTGCATTGAACGACCACCACTCACTAAACCAAAAGCGCACAAAGCTCCAATCCTTTTTTAAAATAAAGGAACTGATAAAACTCTTAACATCGAACACAAATTGTGAATGATGCTCCTATATAGTCCAAGTGGGCAACACAATTAGGCACTACCTTCTTCTTTGGAGTCTTGAGTGACTGTTTTTCATTTTCCTCTTCATCACTCTCGTCTTCACCAGATGCCTCATCCTGCAGACGTGGTCACGTAGCAAGAACACCAGGACGATTAAGGTAATGGACAAAAATTTAGAACAGAAGAAGACTCGGCATACAGGGCCATATGAAACAATCACCACATGAACTAAGCCCTTCAACCATCGGACAATTAGGGTTGGACAATGAAAATTCTAACAGAACATACAATATAGTTACATCAGAAATCAAGGACCAATCAACAAACAAGCACGTGTGCCAAATTTTCATGACTGCCAAATAGAGAACCAAAAAGAAAAAGACAATGTTTCGCAAACTCACATCTTCATCCGAGCTGCCCTCACCAGAGTCGGAAGAATCATTTAATTCAGCTGATTTATTAGCACCCTTCTTCGGTTGAGTAGCAACCTTCTCCTCCTATTAAAATTTTGCAACCAATAAAATCAGGCCTTTATCGCAAGTAAGAGACCCCACTACTACATGGTATAAAGAAAAAAGGGAAAAAAAAAAAAAAAAAAAAAACAAGTTCAAAGGTATTTTATCATCAAAACCAACTGCTACATTTATTTTGCAATATCTTTTCATTAATATAAGGTTCAAGTGCATACATAAAATAAAATGATTTATTTCTTACATCGTCATCGTCATCTTCAGAATCACTCTCTGAGGCTTCAGAGGAATCTGAGGCAGCTGACCCATTTTTAACCACAAGAGGAGCTTTTTTTGCAACTGGCTTTTCCTGTAAATAATAGTTCCACGTGGTTACACCTTCATAACAACTGGTATTTGAAATCACTCTCAATATTTGATTGTAGGAGATGGGACAAGATGAATATATTACATACATCACTAATATCAGAGTCACTTCCTGAAGCATCTGAGTCTGAGCTATTATCCTTTTTAGCATTACTTTTAGCAGGAGTTGGCGTCTTCTTTGCAACAACCTGCAGAAGTAAAGAATGCGGTCAGCAATTCAGCAAAAACTCTACTGACATCTGGCTAAGATCATTTGGTAGTTTTCAGCGACAAAATAGAAGCATAACCTAGCATAAACCAAAAGAATAGACTACGAGGATTTACAAATTGGTATGTTGTGATACTGATACAACCCCTATTAGTCAATTAATGGCCCGACAAAATTAAAGGTCATCCCCACTTAACTATAATGAGATAACAAGAAGACTTATTGAATTTACAACTTTGAGATGGTGAAACTCTAGTCAACTTAAAGCCTAAGCTACAGACATGACGAAAACCATTCACAATCTTTTACAAATCTCGAGAATTTATTCCTAATGTGTAGCTCACAATTCGTAACTAAGCCACAAAAACTTGAAACAGAATTAACGTTAATAAAATCTACCTTGGGTTCAATTTCAGAATCAGAGTCATCAGACTCATCGTCTTCGCTACTGCTAGCTGCTTTCTTCGGCAGCTTTTTCTCTACCTTCTGCTTCGCTACGACAGTCTCATCTCTCTCCACCTTCTGTTTCTTCGCACTCACTGCTTTCGCCACCTTATTCTCAACACCTCTCTTACCTTAACATCATTAAATCGGACGGAATCAAACAAAAATATTACACAAAATTTCAGAGACCATACAACATATGACTCTGTACACAATGCAAATAACAAACAAAAACAATTTACACCAAATCCCAGAAAGCGCTACGCATAAATATACACAGTAAGAGCTGTCAAACGGTGCGGGCCAGTCCGGTTCAACGGGCTCAAAAAAATGCAGCCCAGCCGGTTCCAGCCCAGCCCGGGTTTTATCAGTGTCGGGCCCGGGTCCAATTTTTACAGCCCAACCCATTTTCCAGCTCGGATTCATCTTAGTGCCGTGCCCAGCCCGTTATTTCTTCTTTTTTCTCCCCTTATTTTTTTATTTTCTTTATTTAAAAAAATACCAAGCCCGGCCCGGCCCAACCAACACCAGACAGCCCACCTAGTGCTGGGCTCGGGCTAGGCAAATCAGGCACGGGCACAGGCACAGGCACAGCCTGGCCCAGCCATTTAGTGCCGGGCATGGGTTGCACCACAACAGCCCGGCCCGCCTCCAGCCCGGCCCAACGCACAGCCCTAAAACACAGTGGTGGGGCTAGGGATGGGCTAGCAGAGTTTTTAATTAAAAAATTCCCAACTTTTATCGAGTTTCCCTTATACCATAATCCGTTCACCCCGCTGAATTTAAATTCTGACTCCATCACTGAATATACAGCTACCTTTCAGCTTCATAGTACAAAGCAATGACAACAAAACCCAGAAAACTTGAAACACCATACAACAAACTCATTACATCAAAAGCAAGCTTATACAAACTATTAACAAAGTAAAAAATTACCTTTTTTACCAGATTGAACAACAGCAACAGCAGCAGCAGCAGCAGCAGCAGGAGCTGTAGCAACCTACATACAAAGCAATAACACATAATGATTACAACTTTATAACAACGAGAAGAATTAGAAGAGAACCCAGAAGAGGAAAAGAATGAAAAATGGAGAAAGGTACAAACTTTAGTAGCAGATTTCTTGGCCATTGCTGTGTAAGAGGGGGAGACAAGAGCAGAAGAAATGGTAAACCCTAAAGGAAGAAGGGTTTTAAGGAAGCGGATGAAAGAGAAAGAAATGAGAAGTGAGAGTGAAGAGTATTTATAGGTAATGAAATTACAAGGAGAAAAGTAGAATCACAACTTGCAAGCTAGGGTTTATGGGTTCCACAGATATTTGTGTCACATTGTCAACTTGCTGTATTATTTTTTTTTTTTTTTTTTTTTTTTTTTTTTTTTTTTTTTTTTTTTTTTTTTAATTTTTCTGAATTTAACTTATTTTTGTTGAACTTAACTTATTTTTACTTATTTTTGCTGAACTTAACTTAAATTAAGTAAAGAAAAGCCCAAAAGAACGAGGCCTAAGAGTATCCACATCGAAGAGAATTGACCATCTTCTTAGATAGGAGAGAGTGCTTCGATGTGACAACATCCTTTTTGCATCCTCTTTAAAGAGGAAGTGTAACACCCCATACTCCGAGGCACCTTACCAAGGACTACCTCCGAATATAAGGATGCTACCATCTCGGTTTCCCGGGGTAGTGAATTGAACATCATAGAAATCATAATGAAACATTAAATAAATATAGTTTAAAGTGTTTACAACATCCTCCATAAAACGGAGTACAAAATCCAAACTAAAAGAAACGTGCTAACTAAACAAGGTCTGCGGAAACTAAAGACAAAACCCGTGAAGACTCCACCCTGCTAACCCCGCCGCATAATCAACAGCCAACATCGTCAATACCTGCTAAACCAACTGCTCACCATCCCCAAATGGATCACCACAGTTTTTAAAACAACAACGAGGTCAGTCAACTAAACAACTATATAAAGTAAACAATGTAATCAAACAAAATGAACCACCACACCGTCACCATCATTATCACCACACACCACACATCAAGTAACCGACTACACACCGAAACGTGTAGCCCTGTCAGTGGAAGAACGCAGCCAACCACATAACCGCCCACAATAACCCAAGTCCCTTAATGATTTAATGTGCACATCCCCCTACGTTGAGAGAACGCAAGAAACGAACAATGGGGGTGAGACCACCTCTCACAATGGCTCACAAATCACAATATCGATCACATCAGTCACACCCAACACCAACATCCACCATTAACATCGTCACAACAATACCATCACACAATATTCAAGTTCCTTAATGTGCACATCCCCTTACGCTGAGAGAACGCAGGGGGCGAACAATGGGGATGAGACCACCTCTCACAATGGCTCACAATCACAATCACAATACCGTCACAACAATAATATCACAATACACAATCACAATCACAATACCGTCACAACAATAATATCACAATATAGATCAATCACAGTAATAATCACAAAGACCGTCACATTGTATCACATATAATTCTATAACCAACTGACAACAATCATATCACATCACAATAAACATCACAAGATCATCACAATCATAAAATCATATCACAGTACACATAACAAAACCGTCACATTATACAATATACAGTTCTACAGTCAATTGAGTAGGGAAACCCTATTTCAACAAGCAAATCTGGCAACAAGCAAACGATCAGAACGCTTCCTCTATGAAGTCTCCTCCTATAACGAATCAATTAAAGCAAATAAGACACAAATCCCCAAAAACCCCCAAATCAGAAATTAGGGTTATAAACAACAGGCCAAAAGACTAGATCAAGGACTTACCGCAACGATTACAATACTAAGATATGTGAAAACCTCAACAATTGACAAAGACGTGCCGCAGATTGAATGTAGGGAATGAGGAGCAGTTTATCGATGTGTGAGTTTTGTTTTTAAAAGAAAATAAAATGATTTATGCTCTTCGTTCTAATATATATCGAATCCGCAAAAGGCGACACGAACCGGGCACTCGGTCGAGTACAAGACACTCGATCGAGTGAGAGAAACTCGACCGAGTGCAAGGCACTCGACCGAGTACGCCTCACTCGACCGAGTGCTCCGCACTCGTCCGAGTTCCCAGATTCCAGTGCGCTGACAGACAAACACAAGCAGACACTCAGTCGAGTACACCTAACTCGGCCGAGTGTCCAAAGCTACAAAAATCCGAGTATTACAGGAAGAGGAAGACATCCTCTATAAATGGATGATGTCTTTGTCTTGACTCAAGTGTCACACAAGAGAGAAAATGGGTGGTGGGGACTACTTAAAAGATGTAAAAGGAGAAGAAGGAATGATCCTCTTTGAAGCGGAGAAAAAAAGAGGAAGAGGATGAAGAAATTGGGAATTGGGTAGAGAAAAGAGAAAATGATGTGGCCAAATGAAAAAATTCGAAAAAAACAAAGAGAGAAAGAGGATCATCTCTTCAATGTGGATGCTCTAAAACAACCAACACATAGGCCTCTCTGTGTTTTTTTTTTTTTTTTTTAAGATAACCCCAAAATGGTAGTAAGTAGATCATACATCTGATTTACTACCATCAGTTTTAGTTTCTGAGCATTATAATGAAGTTTTTGAGTTTTGTTTTAAATATTATGAGTTTTATTATAAAATTTATGAGTTCATTCACTTGAACATTAAGTTCAAGAAATTACAATAAAACTCAAAAACATTACATATGGCTTAGTGAATTTTAATTTTTGACAGAAAAAAAATTAAAATCTCACTTATAAACTTTAGGGTTTTTCTATATGGTGACCCTCAACTTTTTCAGATTCCACGTGGTAACCCTGCAAATCAGAAAAACAAAATGGTAACCCTGAAGTTCATTAATTGCAATTAACGTGACCCTTAACTATAATTCCGTTAAATTGGGACGTTAAGTGTCCTATGTGGCATATGATATGCTTATGTGGGCTATGACTTGACTCTTATTAACCTTGACTTTTTTTCTTATTTTTTTTTTACCTTAACATCTCCCTTCAATTCCCCCAATTATTCCCTCCTAATTCTGCTTTATTTATCACCCTTATTCAACCCATTTTCCCCCTTGTTTTTCATTTTCTTCTTCTTCCCTTTTTTTGTTGTAGCACATGAGCATTTGAGGAGAAGGTAAAATATGATACAGAGTCGTATTACCTTGTTCGCAGATGTAACTACTTAGACCATCTGATAGGATAATACTCGGTAATAGACTAATAGTATGATAGAATGTCGGAAGGTAGTGGTTTGCAATTGTGCGTTTGAGACGTTACTTGATAAATGGAATTATGGAATCCTTGTTTGTCTTAAGGTTACATGTAGTGTTGGTCTAAAAGTTAGTTGCTTATGCTGACATATAGAAGAACCAAAAACAACATTGTTGTAGTTAATTTACACGAAATTGAAATCTAGGTTGAATACTTGCAATACGGAGAGTGAAAAGTACCAAGTACTATTCTTACTGATTAGTTGAACATCTTTACTATTTCCATGTTATTTTACCGCTTGGAAGACCAAAGGTTGATTTCATTTTCAATGGAGGCAAAAACTCATTATTTGATTCTAGATTAGAAATGAAATAATGAAAAATAGCTCACTAAAATTAGTTGCGCTTTTTGTAGACGTGAAATAACTATAATTCATTTTAATTCTCGGCACAATGTTATTTTGGGTCATTCGGAAACAACTTCTATTTGTTGCTAACAAAAGTGTAAGTTTATGTACATAAGACCCTCGGTTACCCAACAATTTTCGGCAGTCCTTGAGGCCTGAGGCACTAGGGTAATTTTGTTATTTAGAAGACCAAAGTTTTAAAATCTGGAGAAGAAGAAGAAAAGAAAGAGGAAGAAAAAGGAAGAAAAGAAGAAGAAAAGAAAGAAGAAGAAAAAGGAAGAAGAAGAAGAAGAACAAATAGAAAAAATGGGTTGAATAAGGGAGGGAATAATTGGGGAAACTATATGCAGATGTTAAAAAAAAAAAAAAAAAAATTAAGTCAAGGTAATAAGAGTCAAGTCATAATCCAAATAAGCCATGTCATATGTTACATAGGACACTTAACGTCTCAAGTTGACGGAATTATAGTTAAGGGTCAATTGCAATTAATGGACTTCAAGGTTACCATTTTGCTTTTCTAATTTGCAGAGTTACCATGTGTAATCTGGAAAAGTTGAGGGTTACCATATAGAAAAATCCTAAACTTTAATATGCTCAGAAAAAATGTACATATGCTAAAAACAAACAAAGTTTGAGATAATAAACCCAGAAAAAATACATAAATGCTCAAAAACAAATAAAGTCTAAGGTAATACATCCGATATATGTTCATTTTTCTCCCAAAGCGGGATTACAACATATCTATCTATATATAATAATAAAAACACAATGACACATCAACACTTGTAATTATCCATACAACTCACCCCTACATCACCAAATTATTTAGGATGTCGCACTATTATTTGTTATTTAAAAAAAATAAAAAAAATAAAGGTTTAAGCAATTTGTATATAGCATTAAATACAAATTAGAGCACCATAAGTCCATAACCATTAAAATTCGTCTTTACAACTTTAAAGTAGATTGAACATATAAAAAAAATTGTGCGGGCTTATAAATTGAACAAATACTCTGTAACATTTAGGCCTCCTTTGGTAAACAACGTATGTGAATTTTTTAGCATTTTCAAGATTTTTACATGTTTGACTCGCTAATTTATTAATGGGTACTGATGATTGCAGTACATATTTTACTCATCACAGTACACAGTTGGCGATTATACCTCTCTCATTTCCCACTCCCATTTCTCCCTCTCGTCTGTTTTTGATGTGGTTTACTCAAATTTCCTTTCTCACCCATAAACATCGTCAACAACCGCCGCTGTCAACCACCTTCAACAATGGCGAGGGTTGTTGTGGTCGCGGACAACGGGGAGGGAAGTTACCATCATGACTGAATCCTTTTTTACCTTGCCACTATCAAAACCATTGCAATTCCCAAGCCTTTCAATTTCAAAACCGGAAAAGGTGCACATAAATTGTTGACGGCAATAATTTTTATTAATTTATGTTGTCATGGCTTGACAATCAAAAATGATGATGAATTGATGACAATAGAAATGAATCATGGCTAAGTATATAGTACGCTTGAAAATGGAATGAATACTGCACAAACATCCTCCAAACCACGAATTGAAACATGGGTGTTATGTAAAAAAGTAAACCAGTCCATGAACAACCACCAACTACCCCTCTGACTGCATCTCACCGACGAATCCGGTAAACCAATATCCCTACTATCCCTACCAATTAATTTTGAATTACTTTTAACATAAACAGACCCTAATTAATATGTAAAAGATACATAATTGTATGGATTAAAGAATTAAATATTTGTTCTAAACTCGAATTATTCTTCATTATTGAGGAAATTATTTTGGATGTGGTAAAGAGGAAACAATAGAGAGAAGTAGGTAGAGAGAATTATTTTTGATATTTTTTAGTCGGGTTTAGACAAATGGAAAATAATGTGCAAAAAGTACTCCAATGAGTAAAAAACGTACTGCGAAAATAAATTACGTTTATTAATTTATGTGTTTGTTAAATGACGTATTAAAACAGTAGATTGAACTTCAATCTACTGTTTTACTATATGTTTCTCCCTTGGCGTATTCACTTTAGCAAATTATAAAAAATGAATTTGTCAATCATTTACACATAGATACAACAATCTATTAACCTAAATATGCTAATTACCAAACACTTCTACTAAATTTGCAGATTAAAATATATTAATCAAACCTGTCATTTATAACTTGTTTGACTAATTTATTTCTGCTAATAATAATCTGCTGAGTATCAAACAAAGCCTCAGTTTATCTATTTTCAACCGAAAAGTACATGGCCTAAACTTTTCTGAGATGAACTTATAAGAACTTAACTGAACTTATCGAAATGAAATTAATTGAACTTATAGGAGTTGAACTTAACTTAACTTAACTCATAAGAGGTAAACTGAACTTAAAAGAGTTACTTTAACTCCAAAAAAACAAGGGTTGGGTCTTTACCGTGTCACGCAAAAAAACTAAACTTATTGAAATGAAATTAATTGAAATTATAGGAGTTGAACTTAACTTAACTTAATTTATAAGAGGTAAACTGAACTTAAAAGATTTACTTTAACTCAAAAAAACAAGGGATTCTGACAAAAAAAAAAAAAAAAAAAAAAACAAGGGATGGGTCTCCTAAGAGACTGTGTCATGCAAAACAATGTACTCCGTATAAGACATGTTATTAACTACCTAGAAATAGGGCTGAGCAAAAAAGTCCGAACCGTATTTTTAAACCGAAACCGAACCGAAACCAAATTACTAAATCCGAATATTCGGTTTATTTCCGGTGCGGATAACCGAACCGGATTTGAGACCGGTTTTTTAAAAAAACTAAAAACTAAAAATAAATATTAAGTGTAAGGTAAGTTATTGACTTTAGGTGTAATGTTTCTAGATAAAATAAACCATAAAGTGTTTATGTCAAATATATTAGTGTTGTTGATTGATTCCACCTAATTTTTCTATGTGTTTTTATGCATTTGGTTGTGCAACTTCCTTGAAACCGGTTATGAAAACCGGAGCGGATAAACCGGTTTACGGAACCGGTTTTTATACTCATAAAAAACCGGTTAACCGGATTAATCCGGTTCGGATTCGGTTTCTGAAAATCCAATTTTTAAAACCGGTTATCCGAACCGGTTTGCAAAACCGGAGCGGATAACCGGTTTTGCTCAACCCTACCTAGAAACTAACAAAAAAGAAATAAAATAAATATAAATTGGTAGGTGGGCTAGTGGACTTAATATGTTAGAGGTCTCACATAAATACTACTAAAAGACCGTCATATAGAAAAATTAGAGTAAATAAAAAGGTTAAAATTTAGAATTTTATATCGGCATCGCTACTATAAAGATATTTCGGATTATAAACATTGTCAAGATCAATGTAAATGTGTGCTCACTTTTGGTCACCGAATTATCAGAGTAGGGAAACTAGTTTCTCAATAGTTCGGATTAAATATGAGCGCGACTGGATGGTTGTAGATTTACTTGATAATGAAAAGGTAAATAAATGTGAACGGAATATATACAATATACTGTAATAATGTTTGTGGGAAGAAATGTTCAAAAAAGATATGTACCGAATTATCAACACATACATTCAACCACAAGATTATGGTTAAAGAATAACCAATTTAAGCATTGCTAATCTTTCAATTAAATAAAAATGTATTCTACAAAAATTAAGCTCCATTATACAACGACGTGCATATTTAAGTGTGTTCAGTATCAACATTTCAATTCAATATCTATACACCAGTCGAAATCGTACAAGCTTGTAATGAGAAATACAGAATGTTCGCAGCAGCGAGCAGGGGCTAACATTGCAAGGCACATATTGCAGAATACCCAGCGGGTTCTTCTTCTTGATGCAACATTTTTAGAGTAGGCTGTATCGCCCCTCGTCACAACTCACCTTCAAGACTGCAAAATACTCCCGACTAAAGACGTGCAAACGGCCCCTCCCCTACCTCTAACACAATTTTTTACATTACAAATTCGGAGACAATTGTCTTTCCATATTTTTACTACGTACAAGATATGGCCTATATGGATGACATCGATCAACAAAAACACCACGGGGATACACACCGTAGATTAATCATCCAAATTAACTAGTGATAATTAATCATCCAAATTTCAATTAAGCATATACCATGTAGCAGGAAAAATCATTCATCACCTGTTTAACTAAATTCGTTATAATTAGAGATTTTTAGAGCATATGATTATAAATAGACATGTTAATCTATAACACCAGAACATTAAGGAAACCACTTCTTGCAATCAGGATCAAAATCACTAGAAAATGCATGGAATTATGCTATTGCGAAAACTTTCCAGATTTTCTACGACCAATAGCTATCTGATATACCTAAAGAAGATCAATATTTGACGACACCATTGCTAAATTTTCAAGGTAGTACAATGGTAGTAAATTTGTGATGTCTATACGAGGGTAAAATAATCCTGTCAGGGGTAAGAATTAATACTAAGGCATGCAATAAGGATTTCTGTTATGATGGGAAAAGGCAAAATAGTTCTTTAAACTATTTTTGCTTTTTATATTGTAGAGTAGAAGTAGATCGACGAAACTTTTACTTACTAGTCATCCAGAAACAGAATCATAATCTCAACACAAGGGTAAGATTTACGTACATGGAACCCCCTACCCCGACATCGACAGGAGCATTTGCAGCGCCGAGTAATACCGTAAAGTGTATATGTACAGTGTGTCCAAAATTGCTCAACTTCAGGTATATAAAACATCTTAGCTAAGCGTCCAGTATTTCGAGACCAACATGCTCACGATTTTCACGTTGTGGATACAGATCTGATCCCTATGCTGGCCTCCAACAATTAAGGGACGGCATATCAGGCCTTGAAGGTACCATTTGGTTGATACCATGTCCTGGAGAGGGTAACGAAGTAGAGTTAACAGACAAGCCAAATACGTTTAATGTCTCCCTCCCCTCTCTTTCTCCAGAAGTAGCTAAAGAAAGAATTATACCTGAGGATGAAGGACCCCCAAGAGTAGAATTTGCAGCAGATCCCTGATGTCTGAATGTATTTGTCGGTGCCCTCTCAGGAGGTTGAAAATACCCTGCTCAATTAATAACCACTTAGAAACTCTCCACGCCAAATAGCTCATGAGTCATGACAATAGAACTTGCAGCAGTGTACAGATTGTCAAAAATCAAATCATGTAAGCTAGAAGCCTAGAACAAGTGGCATGCATACAGAGCAATGTACTTGGCATCATAATTCAATCAATAACTAGTGCCTTATGAATGACAGCAGATTGAAATTGGGACAGGCAAAAATGCTCTTTTTTCGGTTATAAAGGCATAAAATGCCTTTTCAGAAGTCAAACAGAGAACTTCGAATTGAAGTATTGCAACAGAAGGTAAAAAAATGTCTAACCACGGATAATAATACAATTGAGACTTTAAATGTAATACGGGGACAAAATTTTACTGTCCTACATCAGCAAAGCAGGAAGCACATTATCAATCATCTGTCATTGAACTTTTTATTCAAGCTATGTTGGCTTTCAAAGATTTTAGCTTCATACCAACACAAGGTTTTATGTTGGTACAAACATGATCCCTTTCACAAAGACCCTAAAAGGATAGCACGCATGTACAACATCACACCAGTGCCTCAAGGACTTCCGCAAACTGTGGGTAAGGGGCATCGGTTGTATGTAGCTTTAACACACAAAGAGATTGTTGTTGAATGACCCAGAACGAAAAGTGTGTAAAGAACGGCATCGAATGGCTATCACATCATAAAAAGAAGACACGCATATACCTTCTCCAATAAAAGTTGTGGTTGGATATGACTGTGGCCGCCCTCCATTAACCCATGCATTGTGATGATTATCAGCTTTATAGTCCGCAGTGGCCGATCTCAGCTGTTCATCGCTAAACCGTCTCAATCCTTCTAAATTTGAAGCCGGGTATGGAAGAGATGGGGGCTGGGGAAACGTAGGAAGATGGGAACGAGGATGGGGCAAATGTTGCTGAACTGGGGGATTGTTATATGAAAATGGGATTGAAGGAGGTTGAGGCAATGAGACCTGTGCGAAAGCTCTCTGCACAAATGTTGGCTGTGGAGGCTGAAATTGCTGGTGTTGCTGAAATTGCTGATTGGATGGGCCAGGAAGAGGTCCTGGACGCATGCCAGTTTGCTCATACTCCATTGGCCTAGATACTGATGCTCCAACAGTAGGCACAAAACGAGAAATCTGTTGTGAGGTGTTTCCAGCCATTTGACCAGCGTGTCCTACCTGAAACAGAAGAGCGTCAAAACAAGCAATATAAAATAAAGGCCACGCCTTTGAAACACAAAAGTGTACAGAATGAGTAAGCTAATCTGGAGTTAACAGTACCAGTACAGAAGGAGCTGCAGCAGGTGGATGCAGTACTATCTGAGTCATCAAAGGTTGTAATGGAGCTGGAGGCTGAAGGTTACCGGCTTGAGAAGGGCCTGGAGGAAGCAAATACGGTAGTGACTGAGGCTGAGAAGGCAGTGTGGAAGGTGGAGGCGGGGGTGGCGGAGGCGGAGGCGAAGGCGATGATGGTGGTGGTGGTGGTGGGGGAGGTGAAGAGGGTAGAGGAGGAAGTGGAGGAGGAGATTCAAGAGGCAGTGGAGGAGAACCATCAAGTGTAGGAGACTCAACAATATTATTAGTAGAAGGGTCCAGTTCAGTATCCAATTGACCTTCTCTTTCACCTTTATTAGAAAAATCATAGGAAGAAAAAGCTCCATCCTTTGGGTGCCCAGTTGCATCCTCCATTTCAAGCTCACCGTCCACATCCTCTAATACATGGTGACGCCTATCATTTGGTGTAACGCTCCCTATTTCTGGCCTAACTGAAGCACTCGTGCATGGCTGTAGCAGAGGTGAAGCTTCAGGCTCATTGCGAGGGGTATGTGGAGCATCATCCTCATCTTCCTCGTCATCAATAAATCCATGAGTAGTTAAAAATCCAGGCAAATTGAAGGTAGCATTACTGCATCCACAGTAAGAAATGTTATCAGTAGAAGAAACCTTCCGTAGTAAACTGATATCTTAGAAATTGTAGCAAGGATGTAAAAAGTGAGAGATTCACACTCAATCCCACAACTCAAAATAGAAGAAGATAATGGAAATCTCTGCTGAAATAAGAACAAAGGCAGTGAAAACAAATATCAACTAATACATAAAAAAATTTCATATTGCCATCTGATACGTAAAGGCTACAACATCGACATTTCACTGAAACCCCCAATATTAGACTACTAAGATGATAATTGGCTACAAACGATGATGGGCTATCACTACTGTTTGAGGTGATGGAAGAACAGGAATGGAGGGGAAGGGGAGGGACCGAGGGGTAGGGAAGGAAGAGTCAAGAGTGCAGCCTTAATGTTTTTCCTCCAAAACTTTTGTACGTTAGAAGGATTTTAATTAGACTTGTAGACGGGAAAACCGATCCTCCATTTCCCACCCCCTCCATTCCCTCCTATCCAAACAAGGGGAATTGTTCTCTCCTTTTCCCTCCAACGATTTACATCAAACAAAGGATTAGTCTTAGCAAACTACAGAAGATTTTACTTTTCATGTTTGATTGTGTAATTTATGCGATCATTCCTTGAGCTATTTTTACTGGTCAAGAACGGGACCAAAAGTTTTTAGCTGGGAAAAAACCCCTGAGATCTTGGTATTCCATATCAGATATCTTGATCATGGGATCGATTGTCGTGGCTTAATCTTGCTCATTGAGTATAAATGAGACCAATAGCACCCAAACCTCAAAATACATCCACGGTCACTTTATATACATCTACACAATGCCTGGTTGCAGTGTGCCATCCTAAAGCAAAGACACTCACCAGATATAGCAAGGAACACACACAAGATGTTCTAACCAAAGGGATAGAAGTCATATAACATCTAATCTAAGTATGAAGAGGGAAAATATCAGCCTGCCACCGCAAGATGGGAAGAGGGAAGAGAGTGACAAAACCAACCTTCCATACTCATCAACAAGCATGCCCTCCATTCCTCTTATAGGATCATCCACAGAACGATCAACTCTTGATGGACGTTTAAAGGAAATCCCGCTGCTTGAGGCATCGTTTGAACCTCCAATATCATCCATGAAACGCCTAAGGACTAACTCTGGCAAAATCTTCCTCTCAAGCCACAACCGCAAAACCTGAAGGTTGAGCAAATTGATAAGATTGCTTATAATGAAATATACCGACAGCTTTATATCATAGTATGTACCTTCAAGCACTGTCGCCTATTTTCCCGGGCACTATGACCAGGTGGAGCAGCAGCACCTAAAAGGCGGGGCAGTGATGCTTGAATAATAGGTAGGTATGAGGCCCCTGCAACACCTGAAAACGCACTCAGAACTGTAAGTCATATAATACAAGACATATTTACCGTTACATGACCATCACAAATGGATGATCGGTTTAGTTTATTAGTATCTACTAGTAGCCATAAAGGTTACTCAAGCATCAAGCTCTAATTTCAGTAATTTGTACCACACCTTTTTGACCATGTGAACATTGGGTGATGGAGTCCACCAGGAAAAAAAGATCTACTCTACGATGGAAGCTGGACTCATTTTCCAGCTTACGGATGAGCAGATCCACAACCTATAGATTAGGTCGAAATGCCAAAAAAAAATGTATTAATAATCACATAACTAGATAGCATCCACAATAGTAAAGATAAAAAGCTTATTCCAATGCCAACCAAACTTAACACCACTACAAGTGAAGAAACATTTTGAACAATGATGGAACCTACCAAACGCAAATGCGTCTCTTGAGGAACAAACCATATAGAACTATTAAAATTTCCGTATACAAAGAACTCTATGGAATGGGTATCTGTACAGTCCTTGCACCTTTGGCCTTTAACCCTGACTACCCTTAGAAAAATAAGCAATACTAGCTAATGAAGTATCCATTTAGAATTGCCAGAACGTCACAAACTGCACTTCTACCCCCAAAACATGAGAAGCAAACTATCAAAATTGTGCCAACATAAATTTACTATAAAGCCCCAATCAAGTCTACACACAGAAGGCGTAAATACCATCCATCCTAGCAAATACGAAAACCAACAGGTTTTGATCTGCAAAGCATGTCTTTAGTGGTTGGTGGTTGGCGGAGAGAGAGGTTGACTGATAGGTGACTAAAGGGGTTTGGTAATTGGGTCATTGGGAAGTAATTGACAAAAGTGAGTAGAGTAAGAGATTAACAGATTTAGTTACGACATTTGAAAATTGGTTTAGCGACGGCAGAACGTGTAAATATGTAACGGTCATCAAGACCCTATAGTAACTACCATTAATATGTTGCCAAACAAGGAAGGAACAAAAAGGAGAACAGCAAATATTTTTCACCTAATACGGAAAATGGAAGAACATATAAAATGGGAGGACGTAGTAGATAGTAGTAAGAGACTAACCTCGTTTGCGATCCCATACTTGGCACAATCAATTGCAAGACGGGTAGCACGACCAATACTTTCCTTGGTCCTTGAAAGTGTCTCAATCATCCCTTCGAAAGCATCACGTGCAACAGCTGCTTCTGTGCCGCCGCTAAGAGTACTTCCTGCTGAAGGATTTCCTGAATTAAATCCCTTTTCATCGGGTTCTTCATATGCCAATCTCGGGGAGCAAACAGATGGGGAGGCAATACGTTCCCGAGGCTCATTTCCCTGAGCATCAAGTTGTGGGCTTGGACTCTTCTCCAAAAGATCTGCAATAGGAGCTATTACAGAATCCCCACCGCCAGGAGGAAGATTTTGCATGTGAGCTTGTCGCCTTTTAGCCTGAGCAATCAAATCTTTTATAGAGTTGCTAGTATCTGATGGCTTTGACTCCATCAAAGAACCAGATTTGTCTCTAGTATCTTCGAGTCTGTTATTTTTTGATGAGAAACTTACAAAATCAGACCGACCTAAAAATCAAGAAGCAGAAGAAAGAACAATAGAAGCAGAAGAAAGTATACCTTCCGCTGAACTCGAAGTCGAGTTCTTTGGGGTTCTCTACCGAAAGAGATACCTCAGGCAATTTCGCACCTGCTTTTGGTGGAATTCGAGCCCTCTCCCCAGAAATAGGTTTTTTACTTTTTTGTGCATGAACTTTAGTCTGAGAAGAGTTTGATCCACCAGAAGTAAAAGTTGGGTCTTTACCAGGGACAACTTGAGCCTTACTATGAGAAACCGAATTGATCACCTTCGTCGAAGATTTATTAAGCTTTTGTTGGTTAACTGACATATTAACAGCAGAAACAACCTGAGGGGAGTTCGTAGGAGAAATCACATCTGTCAGACTCTCCTTCACCACCCGCTTATCTAACGCTTTCAATAATGGGCTATGAGACACATTTGCATTAATAGAACTATCAACCTTCAACGGCAGAGAACCAAGAGAAGACTCCTCAACTGACTTAGCAGATGGTTGATAATCCATGTGAGAGAGATCTCTATCTTGAAAAGCCAAATTCAAATCTTGTCCAGTACAATTGGAAGATTCAATATTCTCATTTTTCTTTACAGAATCTGATACTAATGCAGAAGAACTAACAACGGCAACAGGCTTCATTGAACTTCCATGAACTGGAGTTTTAGGCTCATCTTCGTCTTCGTCGTCGTCGTCACACAACCGAACAGCTCTTCTTTTCTTCGGCACATCATTTGTCAAAGCTATACCCAAACTTCTTTTACAATTATTGGACCCTGCATCCAATGCATGCTGACGACGCTTTACTACAAGTGGAACATCTTCATCATCAAGCATCTCTGCCTCCAAGTCACTTTTTTCATTCTTAGAAACTGATTTCTTCAAGACATCACTTTTACCATCTACAAGTTTATCCTTCTTAACAGACAACTGATCATTGCTATCTTGGCCATTCAACTGCCGTGGATGCACACCATCCACATGTACCTCAGCATTAGCGACCAAAATCTGTGGAGAACTTTTAGCAGCTGCCGACGGCTTCGAGCATTTAACTAGATTCTTTGACGCCTTGCCTTGGTCGTTTAACTCGAACTTGCGTAGATCTGAAGCCAATCTTTTAGCAGGTCCACCATTGGAAGATTTCCCAGGTGTCCCATCCCCAAAGTACACACCAGATTTGGCGTCATTTGCAGGACAATTTACACCCTCAACCTTTCTCTTCACCCCAACCTTTATATCCCTTGACTTATCTCTAATTGCTGATTTCTTCTCATCCCCACCAGAAACCTTAAGATGACCTGAATCTTCTAGTGACACTGATATATCCTTAGTATCAGCACTGCGTTTGCGACAGGCAGAACCCGTTTTAATCTCATGTGAAGTTGTTTTTTCCTTACTTGGCAGAGCTGCAAATAGTGCTTGAACACGGCCTGTAGAAACACTATTTGATTCTTTTTTTGGTTTAATATTCTCATGTCTATGAGCAAAAGAATCTTTCATAGTAGCAGTTTGTTTATCATTACACAACAAAGGGGCGCTCTCAGGTACATCATTACAAGATTCTCCACATTTCACAATTTTGGTCGACTCTGCATACGATCCGTTCATTTTCCCATCATTAACATTAGCCGTATGACCGAGACCCCCTTGTACGTCCCCATGCTTTTGCGATTCTTCAAAGGCCTCACATATTTCCTTCACAGCTTGAGCAAAATATTTAACAGTTTTCCCTTTGCACCGAGCCAATAATTTACTCTTGGACTCACTTGAAAATGCTTGAATATCCACTGGGGCGACAAAAGCTCTACAAAAGTATACAGAAAAGGCACATGCATCTTAAAATATTACTGCAACCTACATATTACAGCGCAAAGGCCACACATGCCATCTTTAGCTCAAGGATAAATGATAAGTGCAAACACTACTCAAAAACGTCAGGGAGGTGAAGGATACAAATAAAACAATTTATGATGATTCAAACATTTCATCAACTTTCAGCATACCACAACATCCACACAGTCAACTTCTGAGAAAAAGTGGCATCATGGTATTCTTCTACTCGATTCCATTACAGAAAATACCACAAGAAGATAGGAGCCCTCCAAGGTAATGAGTAGTACACTGCTTTGAGAAAACAATAGATACACTTTAGGACAACCATCAAATCCAATGTCAAGTGGTCAACTGGAGTCTGGAGATACTAATTAATCTCCAGCATCATGGGGTCGAAGCTTATATCATGGCTCTGTTTATTTTCCAGATTTACGTAAAGGTAACTGAATTACTTGGTGACCTTAGGCTAAAGCTGCAGAGTGACTCAACGACTCTACAGACTTCAAAATTGCAGAAACTTGAAAACACAAATCAGAGGAAAGCCACTCACTGGCTGAGTGGCTTTGCAAAATTGCTGAGACATTCAGTGACTTTATCACTCAGCGACTTTAGCCTATGGGGACTCATTTTCGATAATTAGTTTCATGCCCCCCCCCCCCCCCCAAATTAACTAAGTAAATGTTAAAGAATCTTCTGTGAAAGTCTGAATGAACAAGGTCGCCACAAAAATGAACAAGATGTCCACATTATCTAAAAAGGCCCGATTTAATTGGAACAACATAATTGGAATAATTCTTTGAAACACCCACTGCCTTATCCCACAAAGAAACTAAAAGAATGTCCATGCCATTCCTCATGAGCTAGCATGCACATAAGTTATACATGTCTAACAAGCATAAGCATCAATTAACAAAAACTTAGATCAAGTACATGTCAGCTATCTCCTTTATTTTAGCGACCAAGGCTTGTCATTGATGATGTTTTCATCATTCTATGAATTCTCGACATTCCTCCGTTTAAAACAGAGTGGTGGGGACTTCTTTAAAACGATGATCGTACAGCGAGATATCATTAGACATGCAATCCACTTCTACTTTTGTACAAATATTAATCCAGTCCATCAAGGAAAGACTCTAACCCTTGCTGAGAAGGTCTTTAATGGCTGTAAAAGTACAGAGCAACGAAAGATTTGGAGATGTTCAAATAACCAGGATAAAAATTTCAAAATCACACAAGCCAGAAGTAGGCATACCGGTATAATATATGATAGAGGGTATCACCAAACAGCAATAGATCCAAGAATCCGACAAGTATCTTCAACAGAAACCGTCTCTCAAAGGATCAAATTCAATAGACAATAAATTTTGAATACCTTTTTAGAAAAGCTCACGGGATTTGTATTCAGTATTGAGATATTTGAGATTAGGTAGCTGATACACAAAACAAACAAGGATTGGAAATCACATTTTTTTACAGCTCTATAACAACCTCCCAAGCACCGCCACGGCTTCAGCAAATATCCAGGTAAAGAGGGGGGTTGGGTGTGAGTAGGCTCACTCTTGTGTTGTACTTTATCCGCATGTCAACAACACAAAAGGCGGTTTCTGGATGACTCATGATGAAAAGTGCGCCAAGAATTGCACCATACAAATGCTACTTCACAATAGATTAAAACCACACCAAACTACTAGTCATGTTGCTCTATTCCATCTTAATACAAAACCAATGAAAGTGGGACATTTTAATAGAACCCTATAGGATCAAATATTCCTCACAGGGGAACACTCATGCAATAGTGCAATAGACAATTTACAGTCTGTGTAACAAACAGGCTAAAGACAACGAAATAGATCCCACAACACGCTCCAGGAACTTAAGCTATCATTTGGGTCTTTTGGGATTGCCGAGAATACCAATCCCACATTACAATAATTAATCATCCAAGAGATTGAAGAACTTTATCTCCATAGAAACATTTTCTAGGTTGTCCTTCATAAGAGCCGTGAGGTACTCGGGTGATGTTCTAAAAACATTTATTCACCAAAGCAATATATAGGGTCAATCAGAACAGCTTAAAATGATACGCGCTTCCAAAAGTTCACATAACAACTGTCCTTAATTTAGGGGCCTCGATCGAAATTAAAAATGGGCTCCCGAGCCCCCATATATATCCTAAGAAGGAAAGAGACGATTATTTTTCACAAAAAAAAAAAAAAAAAAAAACTTTTAAAACAATGTTTTGTGTAAGACCCGCTAATAGACTCAATAAATTACATTGAATAGATAAGTAAGATGCCCTGAAACTTTGATAGTAAAACATATTAAAAAAAAATCTTAATCAAACGAAGGAAAGATAAGAGATCGGATTAGTTATACACAGCTAATAAAAGGACAGAGCGATGAGAGAAAGTTTAGCGTAACCAAGGTTTGAGCATGTGCAAATAATATAATAAACGAAAGGGAAGTTATTTTCTAGGAATAACAATGTAATTTTCAAAGTCACTTAGCATAGAAATTAGAGGAAATAAGACCTTTTGGAAAGCTAGGCCGGTGTTATATAAACTTCTCGCTAAAGCTTTTTGCTTTCAATGGTAGAGTTTCGGAATTTGGGCCCTTAATGCCATCTGTTATGGGTGCAAGCATACCATTCTTTTTTACCTTGCTATGTATGAACCGTACGAGTGGATTTGGGACCCAAATATCTAGGGGACCTGTGCAAGCACCAGTTGTAACACCCCAATACGGAACCTGGTTTGGGTTAGTCAAAAGGCCCAAAGTACCAAAAAAAACTATTCTAATAGAAGAGAGTAGATTTTATGAATACATTCCATGTGATATAAACAGGCTTTTACATCAAAGCTAAAACTGTGTTGCTATAATGAAAATAGAGATGAATAACCGTGTAATCAATTTATGAGATTACTTTCAGTTATATGTTTGAACTACATTCTTGGAACATCAGGTTAGTTGTCTCTCACAAGTCACACCTTCTCGCCCATAATATACACAAATTGTCTAAAAGAAAAACAAACTAAGAGGAATCAACATTTTTTGTAAAGTATTAAAATAGCAGAAAGAATGTTATGGAAGCACGTGAAGGAGGAGTACAAGCGTATCACAATTAACTGTAGCTTATTCAGCCTGTGGATCAAAGAGGCTTTCAGTTACAATGAATTGATTATGTGCCACCTTACTCACCTATACAACTAATTCTGTAAAAACCACATAATGAAAGAGCATCGTAGCGTGTTTAATTAAATTTTCAAAGACATTTACAACAACAATAAGGTCCATATCGCTCAATGTATACATTTCTATCACTCGTACCGGATAACAATACGATGAGAAGGAACGAGAAAAAAACGAAGCAATTGACCCAACGGCCTCACATAACCATGTCTAGCTAATAAGCGACTTACATTTCTTGAGTTCCAAAAAACTGCACGAAATATTTTTTCTGGTCAGGAGTTCGCTCCCAATCTTCAGGTCTACTAACCTGAAAAATAAAATAGATAAATGAATAAAATTCATACCAAGAAAAGCACAAAGCAATTCACTAGGCAGAAATAGCTATGCCTACGCATGAGTAATGAATTACCATAAAGCAACAAACGAATTGTAGAATCAAAGAATCGAAGAAAAGATAAAAAGCAAAACTGTTATACAAGGTAAATATATCTGGGAAACACATCTGTCAGTCTGTCACCAAATTTCATTAACTTCCAATGGAATCCAAAACGCACAAAGGGCCAAAATCAAAGCACTAACTAATGCCATGCCATAGTCCAATGCCTCAAAAGGGCCGCAACTACAAGAGCTATATTCAGAGAGTTGCATGGCAAATCGTATTCACTCACAATAATCCATCCAGAACACAATCTAGAGACTCGCGCATCCATTATTCCACGATACCGTACACAAAACACCTAACTGAGCAATCCGTATCAGTATACTTACAAAGCAATTAAAAGTTTCAAATATAACACGAAAATATGAGAAGTCTAATAGTCTGTCACTTGATAAGTTGGTACTTTCCACTACATTTGTAATTTTCCCTGGTGATCCTAACCAGCAGAGATAGGTAGGAAACCAACTATTCAGTTAAAATCGTCATTCCCATTACATGTAGAATGGGTCAATCTGGCCACAAAGAACATACAGGTAACCATAAATCCACCTAACATCCAAAAATCGAATTTGCAACTCATAATCGTTTCCCATCAAATGCAGGTCAACACGATGACATGGCAACAAGGTTGACAACAAAATCTCGAATCCATTGTCATCCACCCTAGTGATCAAACCATTAGGGTCTAATAGTCCGCCACTTGATTTGTTAGTATACGCTTATACAACATACTTTCCACTATGTTTGTTATTTACCTGGTGATCCTAACCAACAGAGATACCTAGGCAGGAAACCGGAAACCAACTATTTGGTTAAAATCGACATTCCCATTACATTTAGAGTGGGTCAATCTGGCCACAAAGAACATAAGGGCAATCATAAATCCCCCTCAACATCCAAAAGTCGAATTAGCAACTGATTATCGATCCCCGTCAAATGCAGGTCAGTGCAATGACTTGCCAGAAAGGCTGACTGACAACCAAATCACCAATCTATCGTCATCCGCCCGCCCTAGTGATCAACCCATTAGGGATTCTATCAATTGATTTATCTATCTACATATCCACAATTCTACACATGTTGTAATCTAAAAAAATCTCGATTCCAACCGAAACGAATTGACATCATTAGACAAGCAGCAGCAGCAACAATAGCAAATACTTGAAATGGGTGTAATCGATAACGGCGTAAAACAAACACAGCATTGCATTGTATAGAAAGTATAAAGAAGCAAACCTTAGCAGGCCAAGCAGGAAAACCTCTGACTTTAGCGAGAACAAGATCGCCCAATTGCAACTCAGTAACACTCTTCACTTTATTATTATTATTATTATTACTATAATTACTATTATTACTATGACTATTATTACTATTGTTGTTGTTATTGGTAATTGGTCCACCCTTTTTGCGCGCAGGTGGCATCGCGGGGTTTATGAATTTCACCAATGAAAATTAGAAGGTTGAATGTAAGTGCAGAAAATTGAATTGGAGTATGAAGAGAGGGAATTAAAAACCCTAGAAAAAGGGGAAATTGGGGGGCGCTAGGTTTTGATGAAGAAAAGAAGGGAAAAGGGAAGAATATTGAGGGTTTGAGGCAGAAGAAGAAATTAGGGAGATGGCGGAGACGGAGAAGGAGACGATGAAGGAAAAGGAGTAATTCAATTAGCAATCAATTTCTTTGGTAAAAAAAAGGTACGCTGGACTATAGAATTCTTTTTTGGTTTGGGGAGGAGCAGCAGCTCAACAATGGGTTATGGCCCTATAATTACTAGTCTTAATCCCGTGAAATTCGCAGTCTGCGATTTTTTTTTTTTTGTAAACCACCCGGTTTAATCCGGACTCGAGCCGGGTATGATCACTAGGGCGGTAAAACTCTTCCTCATGAGTTTCAACATTGTTGCGTTCCCAGGGCTCGAGCACGAGACCTCTGGTTAAGCTAGAACAACCCTTTGTCAGTTGATCTAAGTGCTCATGGGTACAGTTTGCGATATTACGCTGTGATAACATAGACATCGGAACTAAAAAAAAATATCTCGGCAAAAAAGAGCAACATCTCTAATCGTACCTGAAAGAGCAACATTATAGGGCCATAACCCATTGAATGACAAATAGTTAATCCCTACTAAGTAGTATAATTGAATGACAAATAGTTAATCCCTTTGTTGTAAACCTAATTATGACTAATAGTAACACAATTAATTAAGGGTATGATTAAGATGGGTAATATTAATCCTCTTACTGGAAGTGATGGTGAAATTCGGCATAATTGTCGTAAACCTAATTATTCTTGATATTCACAAATTTTTAAGAGAGGCGGTCTCTTCTTAGTACTAAAAACATAAGTGTATTTTTGTGTGTATTATGCCCTATGTAAGCATTCTTTTACTTCATTTTTGTAAAATTCAAATGTGTCCATATGTTTTGTAGATGTGATGTGAAAAAAAATATATTCATAGATTAAGAGCAACATCTCTGATCGTATATATATTGTAAATTGCAGTATGTAGGTCCAGCATGGGAAGTCAGATTGGGAAGAAGAGATTCAGTTACGGCGAATCCGGCCAGTGCCAATATGTTAATTCCAGCACCATTCTTCAATCTTAACAATCTAACTTCTAGCTTTGCTGCCCAAGGTCTATCATTCACGAATATGGTTGCTCTTTCAGGTACGCCTTCGCCCTGCCCCCTCTATTATGTGCTCTGCAATTTTTTCCACGTTTCGTTTGAAAATATATTCCCATAAAAAAGTTAGTTCTAAAGTTGTGAAAGCCTCTCAAATCTTATAACAACAAAACTCCCGTCAAAAACACGTTATAAAATCGGAACTAAAAAGTGAAGTTGTTGCTTTAACTCATAAGTTGGAAGCGATCGCCAAAGTCAATACAACACGAAGATGAGGGCGCGCCTTATAATGAAAATCTTAGTTTTAAAGTTATAGCTGAATTAACTACAACTTTAGACGTTTTAAAAGAATCAAATGTACAGGTTATGAGACTATAACATTTGAACTGAAAATTGAAAATGAAAAACTATCTCATTGTATCTTGAGTTAACAACTGAAATCTCAAACATCAAAGCTGAACACACTATGAAAATTAATATACTAAACCGAATACTTTAAACCTTCCTAGGAGCATGTACACTAGGGGATCTCCAACGAGCTCTCCAAGTGCTCTCCAAGGTGGTCCATATTTTGTTTTTTTGTGTGTAAACCATCCGGTTTAATCCGGAGTCGAGTCGGGTAGAACCACTAGGGCGGTAAAGCTCTCCCTCATGAGTTTCAACACTGCTGCGTTCTCAGGACTCGAACACGAGACCTCTAGTTAAGTTAGAACAACCCCTTGTCAGTTGATCTAAGTGCTCATAGATAAGATGGTCCATATTGTTGGAGAGCAAAAAGTATTGCTCTTTGCCCAAAATAGCCTACTTTATCATGCTCTCTATATGCTCTCCATATGAAAAAAAATGAAGAGCTTTTCTTTATGTGCTCTTCCCCAAGAGCAAAAGAGAGTTAGCTCTCCATTTGAAAGTGGGGTCATAGCAAATGAATATGAGAGAGATAGTTTGTTTTTGATTTTCTTTGAGATCAAATATAAATTTAGTGGGGCCAATGAAAAAAAATGGAGAGCATAAATGAGAATTTTGCTATTGTAGATGTAAAATTGGTTTTAGCTATCCAAGGGAGAGAGAGTGCAAATAGAGAGCACAACAAGTGCTCTCCATATTTTGTTATTGTAAATGCTCTAACGAAACACAAGGTAAATCAGATAAGTAAACAGTTACGTACACTATAATTTTCCATGATATGTAGGCAATTTAATTATTGTAACTTTAAAAAATAATATATCATTGTTTTATATTTGATTTTATTTCGATAATTTTGATCCATCTCTTTATTTATTTTTTATTTATCTTTTACCCTTAAACTAAAATTCTCGATTACTAGTTTTTAACGGTGAATGAATAAGAATTTCTCACCTCCTTCTACGATTTTGTGTGTACATTTTTAATGATTCACTCCATTCAATCCCATCTCATTATTTATTTTTTTAGAGATTTTCTGCCATATACCCTTTTGTTATTCTAAAATGGCTCATTGTATGCCACGAAATTACTCGTGTGTATTTGTTCTTGTAGTTACTAAAGCGGTCAACTTTCTAGTAATATAAAAAACTTTCTCTAAAAAAGGCTTTGCTTGAAAAGTTTTGTAATAGTTTAGGTCCTTTAGGGTTACCTGTTCAATTCTTGAAAAAATTAATTGAAGTTGTTTTATTTAGAATTTTAGTGCAATAAACTATAGTGGACAACTCGACGTGATAGGAACAAGAATTACTGGAAACGAAATCGACCTGACCCATTGATGACCAGTTACCCAACAAAAACCAGTAAGGTAGAGCCGAAAGCGAATGTAACCAAACTCAAGAGGACCTTTAACCGAGACAACCTGATACATGGTTTGAATCGACACGGAAGCTAATATGACCCCGAAGAAATTTACAAATAAACTAGGCAAAACCTTATCCAGACTTGACTTGACCAGATTGATTATAAGAATGACCCAACTCGATACTGATCTAACCCGATAATAAACCGACTCGACTCATTGATAAGTAGTATTTTAGTCGCATTTTACCCCGCATTTATACTCTATCCCGACTCGATTTTGCGTGTTTAATTGATTAAAAAGCTCATTTAATTACTAATTTATAATAATTAGTCGGCTTAATTATATTTAATAATTAGTCGGATTTTATATAATATTTGTATCTCCGCTATTTAATTAATATAATATGTAGGTTTGGCGGGAAAATAAGGCGGAGTCTTGAGACGGGATTTTGAGAGGAAATGACGAAGGTGAAAAAAAAAGCAAAGTATAGAAAAACAAGCTTCATCAAGCATGTTTGCGACAGTCTTTGCTGAGCTTTTTCTACTGCTTTCGGCCACCTTGGCAGCCACCCCTCACAACCATTGACC
>VHZZ01006372.1:11314-24891 GCA_009801015.1 Silene noctiflora | reverse complement strand
GACTCTGACTTAAAAAGACACAAACTTACTCGACAGAGTAAGGCCTACTCGGTCGAGTCACCAAAGGCAAGGAAAACCGTAGTATAACAGTACCATCCACGTACCACCAGAGCCTGAAATTCCCAACACACTGGGGAGTACAGAAAATATGTGGAGATCAAGAAGATGGCCAACAAACAATGCATGCATGACAAAACGGTACACACAACAAGTACACAACTAAAACTGACATAAGCATATCCGATCCCTAGAGGGAAAAAAGCACAATTGTTCAAAAGACACAAGCCAAATGACTCAAAGGGCAAAGGAAGATAAAAGAAAACAAACAGATTAAAATTAACAGAAAAAAGGCATTCCCCGCCTAATCTGGTTGATCTGGAGCGGATTGCAGGTACATGAGTGTCAGTAGGGCCATGAGTAATTTCTTAAGCATGAACCTTTTCCTCATCCTGCACCTCCTCCTCAACATACACCAGCTCCTCAACATGCACCACCTCCTCAGTAGAAGCACCCGCGCCCTCAGCAACAGGACCACCTTCTTCATCCTGCGCCACCAGCTCATTAATAATGCTGAAATATGGCTTGGTGAGAAAAGCCTCATCAAACTGCTTCTCTTCCTCTGCCAAGTTTCAAGAGGTGTGCGTTCTAGCTTGAAACTCCTAGAGGCACTTGATCTTAGACTCTCAGGTATCGTACAACTGAGCATCCAGGAGCAACTTCTTTAGGGTTCGCGTTTGGTCCTCCATAACCACCAGACTATAAAAAAAGGGAGGAGTTGGAACTCTGGACTTGAACTAGATGGCCTAGAGTTTGGGCCAGTTAGCCCTGAGTAAGTGGGGGCCTTGAGTAAGCGTCAGCTGGTCCTGAGCCGCCTTCTTCTCATCACGAGCAACGGAAAGCTGGGATTCCAAGTTGGCAACCCTCTACTGCAAATTGTTCACCTCACCCATTAGGCGAGGAACCTCCTTGAGGATGAACAAATTCGGATCGAGACTCTACAAGGAGAAAAGGGTATCATTAGCACATCCATAGAGGGAAGAAAGATCAAAATAGGGAAAAGGGATGTTGTGCTTACAACAAAGGCAGTTTCTACTGAGATATTCAGCATTTCTTGAAAGGATTTTGTGCCCAAGCTCTGAGCAGCAGCAGGTAGGAGGAATTGCTCCAATTGCGGCCAAAGAGGAACATCAGTGCTACTACCATAACCGCGGGGAAAACGGAGAAGAGTGGTAGTATTTGACAGGGAAGCTCTGTGATGAACAGACGCCAGAGGAGAAATAGACCTCGGTTCTAGCTCAGTAGGGGGCTAAGCCTACTTCTTTGAGGCAGGATGAGAGGAGGCAGAGGAGAACTTTAGTTTCTTCCTCTCCAGAACCGAATTAAGAGAAAACGAGGTTTTTCCTAGAAAAAGGGTATTCTTCTAAGCCAGCAGAAGTTTGTGGTTCCACGTCAGGGTATTCTTCTAAGCCAGCAAAAGTTTCTTCCTCGGGTCCCTCGTGTACTTTATGACCCTCTTCTTCGCCGTCTACGTTGAGTGGATGAGAGAAAGATCTAGAAGGTTGAGCTGCAAGGAGGGCGGGGTAAGTCCTAATTTTAGCAGGGAGGCTAAGCAGACGAGAAACCGTAGAGACAACCTTGGAGGGAGTTGGCTGCGGCAATTCTGAAAGGAAATGCAAGCAAGAACGGTTAGATAAAAAAGAACAAAAGATGCAGACGACAAAAGTTAGCTTCTACAGGACTCTACTTGTCAAACAAGTAGTTGGGGATATGAGAGATGGAGTCAATCTTCACAAAGATATAACGCTTGAACCAACCATCATCCCTTACTTTGAGAGGAAGGATGATCCCACATTCATCTTGTTACCAGAACGAAGGGTCACAAGACCATGACTCAGGGATCTATAGGTGTACATAGTTGCCAGATCGCCAAAGCTCAAATCAAGGTCATAGTCCTCATCTAGGACGCACAAGAAGACCAGCACGCGCCACGCATGTGGCATAAACTGACATATCTCCAGTTTATGGAAGGTGAGGACCTGTTGAACCAGAGGACGCAGAGGAAACAAAAAGCCCAATTGGAATGGGTGCTCATACGGACACGTCCATCCAGGGCGATATAAGTCCGGAGCCTCGCCTGGTTAAGGGATATGGATCACCGCCTGCTCGCCCAACCCGAATTTTTCCCTTACCTCTACAACATCGGAGACAACATAACAAGATTCGCACAAGTACAATTCGGAAAGGACCCCAGTAGTGGTAAAGGGGTTGGAAGAGGAGGTCGGTGATGGAGAAGGGTGGGGAGAGGGTTGTCGGGTGGATTTTTTAGTCATGGTAGAAAGATGAAAGAGAAAGGAGAAAATACCTGGGAAAAGGGGGATTGGATAAAATGGAGAAAAGTAGAAGATGAAATGGGGTAGTGGTATTTAAAGAGAGGGAAGTTGAAAGGAAGTGGGAGGTTGAGAGTTAAGGCAAAATGGGAAGACGTGCATGGGGCGGTTATTATAAGTGGCGTGTCTGATGGGACAACTGCCAGTCCACTTTATTGAAGAAAGCAATTACCATCATTACTTGGGTAAGTGACGGCAATTACTTTGGGGGTAATTATTTGGGCAATTTTCCACCAGTCATCCACTTGCCAGCATGGCAGCACACGATTGGGCTACATGGAAAAGCATGGATTGCTGACATGGCAAATAAATATCCTAGCACAAGACATAGACTTGTTCAAGCCCATTGCTCGGTCAAAAAACAAACTCCACAAGCCTAGGGGTTGTTGAGCATAATAGGGAGAGAATAGCTGAGTAAAAGCCTATAAAGAAAAAGGGCCTATAAATACTATTCAAAGTGGAATTTGTTGATAGGCTCCTACTCAGCTATTCTCTCCTAATTCTGCTCAACAACCCCTAGTCTTGTGGAATTTGTTGTTTGACCGAGCAATGGGCTTGAACCTGTCTCTCTCTTTTGCTAGCGTATTTATTTGCCATGTCAGTAATCCATGCTTTCCCATGCAGCCTAATCGTGTGCTGTCATAATGGAAAGTGGATGAGTTTCGATCTAAGGATGAAATTAAACAAGTATAATCAAATAACTTTGGCCGCAAATCAAAGATTATCATTTGAAAAAAGCAAAGAATCGAGACAATAAAAGTGACAATACAAACCTGATTCTAACAAAAAGAAGAATGCTACTTTAAAATGTTAATCCCATCACCGAGAATAGTTAAACTACTCACACATTATAATATTTAAATTAACGACAAAAAAATATGTAAACAAGGGATGAGCTTAAAGTAACAGTTACATATTATATGAATTGAAGTTACAATTGAGTAATTGAAGTTACACATGGTGAGTTGAAATTACAAAGTATCAATTGGAGTTATACAATGTGATTTTGAATATATGAATTTAAATTTATGTAATTTTAAGACAAGTTTATGTAACTTCAGTGTTTTAAGAGTGTAACTTTTGTCCTTGGCACTGTAATGTTAACCCGCAATCACCAAATTAAAGTTATACAATGTGATTTTGATTACAAGGTTGTTAGGATCGGGATTTTACTTTGGATCGAAGATGGAGTGGTAAGATCGGCTCGCGGGATCGAATCGAGGATCGTTAGATCCTATAAATAGCTAGGATAAACAACCATATTTATAAAATCTGGTATAATTTATGGTGTATATAATTAAAAGTCTATTTAATAACATAAAAATCTTTATAACAATATTAAATATTACATATACCTTTAATTTAGATTTGTGAAAAACAATGAAACAACATCCTCACAAAATTAAAAACACAAATAAGCATTTTACAATCCTGAACGATCCTTCCATCAATCTTACACGATCCTACTATCAAAACGATCCTACGACGGTTTGAATCGTTTTACACTTTTTGGATCTTAGGATTGTACGAACCTACGATCCAGATCGCGACTTTAACAACATTGTTTGAATATATTAATTTGAAATTATGTAGTGTTTTATGAGTTTAATTTTAATCCTTAATAGTGTAACTTTATATTAAAATGTGATTTTGACAATTTTTTTAATTTAAAGACACGTTTATGGTACTTTAGTGTTTTATGATTTTAACTTTAATCTTTAATAATGTAATTTTATACTACAAAGTGATTTTTACACATATTATTCTGAATTTTTTTAAGTTTTAGCATAAATTTATGTAATTTTAGTCCTTTATTGATTCCCCCCCCCCCCCCCACTCATTCTTACCACTCCCACCATCACTGTCCTGCCATCACCATCACCATCACCGCTCTCTCTTCATACAGAAATGCCACCACCACTAACATCACTCGCATCAATCGCCACCACCAACCCCACTACCGCCGCCACCAGTTTCCACCGTCGTTACACCACACATCTCACCACCCGACCTACCTCTACCAACCACAACAATTTCAATTGAAAAACTAAATAAAAAAAGGGGATATTCTACATGGTACCCCTCAATTTTTCGACTCTCTACATGGTACCCTTACACTTTTAAAAACATACATAGTACCCCTAATTGTTGTCATTATCACTAAGTGTATCCCTAAACTTCATTTTCTGTCAATTAAAATCAGTTTTAGGTGTTAAGTGGTTACTTGGACGCGTAACCAAGCTTGTCATTTATCATCCCATGACATAAAGACTATATTAGGCTCAATATCCATCGTTGGACGTGATAATTTGGCCAGGGATCAATAAATTTTCCGTCAAAATTTTTTAGCCCATATATATCAATAAATATTAGGATCGAGACGGATATTGAGCCTAATAGAGTCCTTATGTCATGGGATAATAAATGACAAGCTTGATTATGCGTCTAAGTCATCACTTAACGCCTAAAACTGAGTTCAATTGATGGCAAATAAAGTTTAGGGGTACATTTAGTGAAAATGACAACAATTAGGGGTACCATGTATGTTTTAAAAAGTGTAGGGGGTACCATGTAGAAAGTCGAAAAATTGAAGGGTACCATGTAGAATATCCCTAAAAAAGTGTATATATGACCACCAACTTCCAGATTTGCACCATCCTCCATTCTTTTCAACCACCCAATCATCAAACCCACTCCAGCAGTCCTCACACACAAAAACCCCCACTGACCAGCACCCACCTTGTCGGAGCGCTTAGTTTTTCGATTTTTACATCTTTTTTTATAGATCTAGGTTCTGATGGTTTGCGTGCATGAAAGCCTTCGGTGGTGGGGTGTGTGGTTGGGGCTACGACGTGCATATCTGGACGAAAGGGAGAAGAAAGGAGAAGAGGAAATGCGTGGTAATGGTAGCAGGTGAGGCCGTCAGAGAGTGGTCGCAGTGTGGTGGTGTCGTTGGTTGTAGATGTAGTGTCGCTTTTTGTAGATATACACTAGTGTCGCTTTTTGTAGATCTAGGGTTGTGGCGGTGGTGAGAGACGAAGTAATAGGGTTGTGGCGGTGTTAGTGAGGGAGGTTGTGGCGGTGTTGGTGGGGTAGGTGGTGGCAGGAGGAGGAACTATTATTAAGGTAGGTGGTGGTCTAGTATTGGAGAGGAGGAAGGGTGGGTGGTTAACATCTGCGTGGTGGTAATGAGAAAGGCGATAATGGGGTGGTCATGGCTAAGGTGGGTCCAGTGAAGAAGAGGTGCAGTGGTGGGTGGTCATGCGTGGTGGTGGTGTCGGGTGTTTGTGACTGGGGAATCGAGGAGAGTGTTTTTATTTTATTAGGTTGAGAGAATTAAATGTGAGATAAGAGAGAAGTGAGATAGAGAAAAAACAGAGAGAGAGAGAGAGAGAGAGAGAGAGAGAGAGAGAGAGAGAGAGAGAGAGAGAGAGAGAGAGATAGGATGTGAGAATGAGACAAAGAGAGTGGTCTAATTATTTTACGATTTATAATTATAACTTCTAAATAACTTATTTTAATTTGTTTCAATTTGTAAAGTAAAATTAAACGATATTTCAGGACAATTTAAATCTATCAAATAATATTTATAATAATTTGTGTAGAATAAAATCTTTCTAATCCCTTTTAAGGAAAAGTTTTATTTAATCACAATGAAATATGAGCACTGAACTCTACTCCTATGTTGTAATGTACATATACCAATTTGAAAACTGTATTAGGGGTATATCATGGACTTAGTTTTATGACCCGATATACATCATAACTACATCATGGACTTATTTTTACGATCCTCTTTGGTAAAATTTTGAATACTTTTCGCAAAACTAGAGTGCAAAAGCATAATATAATTAACCATATTTTGTTGACATATTTAACTAACATATTTAATGACATTATTTGTTACAAAAATTTTATAAAAAATTGTTTTAGTTTAATAAATTGTTATTTGTTTTTGTAAAATCACAAGTAAATACATGAACAAATTATTGGTAAAGATAACGTTTGACATTTAGTATTTTTTTTGGTGCAATGTAAAAATATATTATAGCTCAAACTAATGATAGTGTTTTACATCACGGCATAGTAATCAATCCTTTAGATTGAAAACCAACTCCATTACAATCACATTACAATCAGAACATTATAGCTACTCTAACTCCATGAAGACCAATGCTGATGAACATATTTTGAGGTCCACTTCCTGTCCGTGCATCTTACCTTGATAGCCATACTCACAGTCTGAAGGATAATCCTTGGATGAATGAATTTCTGCTCCAGCCTACATACATTTCTTGCGTACCATAGCTGATAAACCATAGCACCCACAACAGCATAAATAGTATGTTTCTTCATCAGAGATCTACACCTCCAAGTGAGGCACCAATCCAGAATATCAGTAGAGGGAAACACAATATCCATCCATTGCCCCAACAATGTCCAACACCTGCTACTGAAATCACATTCATATAACAGATGCTTGTGAGTTTCATTATGCACCTAACAAAGATCATATAAAGTATCCAAGGTAAAACAAAATCCAGCTAGCCTGTCCTTAGTAAGGAGCATGCCCTGAACAACTAGATAAGTAATAAAGGAATGCTTAGGTACATTGAGTCCATTCCACACCAAATAAAACCAAGGTACCTGCTGCTTCACACCCTGCAACTATCTATATCCACTTGCCACAGTATAAATGCCATTATTACTTTGCCAACTATCATTGACATAGCCAGCTTTCATTACCTCTTTGATTTTGCAAATATTTCTCCAAGTCCAACTAGTGTTAATAGATGTATTATAATCAAACGAGTTCCTGCCCTTCATATAAACATGATCCACCCATCTAATCCATAAATTATCAGATTTAGATGTTAACCACCTGACAAATTTGCCAATGAGTTCTTGATTCCATTTCCTGCAATCAATAAAGCCCAAATCCCCATTCCTCTTCTCTTGGCAGATCTTATCCCAAGAGACAGCAGGTGCCTTAGCATACTGATCTTAACCTGACCATAAGAAATTCCTGCAGATGCCAACAATTTTATCAATCACTGTGATAGGGATAATAAATATTCTAGCCCAAAAGGAGTGTAGCTGGGTAAGAACAGATTGGATAAGAACTATCCTTCCAGCATAGCTAAGCTTCCTTACACCCCAGCCTCTAATTATCTCAACTAATCTGGAATAGTCACCTACAGCCATTCTCTTATGAGATATTGGTATACCAAGGTACCTAAAAGGGAGGGTACCACTCTTAAACCCATATATCCTTAGTACATAGTCCACCTCTTCTTGGTTCATGCCATTGAAATATATTTCAGAGTTTTCCTTATTCATTACCAATCCAGAAGTGGAAGAAAAAGTAGCAAAAGCCCTCAGGAGATTAATAATGAATCATCTGTCCCCCCTACAGAACATTAGCAGGTCATTTGCAAAACAAAGATGGGTCAGCTTAACTGCTCTGCAAAGAGGATGGAAATTAAAATACACATTAGCAGTGATAATCAATAGAACTCTACTCAAATACTCCATGCAGATAGTAAATAATAGAGGGGAAAGTGGGCCCGCTTGCCTAATCCCTCTTCTACCCTGAAAGTAACCAAATGTGAAGCCTTTAAGAGAGAGAGTATACCAGAGAGATGACACACATACCATAATTCAGTTAATCATCTTCTTAAGAAACCCCAAGGCCCCTAACATTTGTTGTAGGAAGTCCCACTCTACAAAATCATAGGCTTTTTTAAGGTTAATTTTCATCAAGCATCTAGGAGAGCAGCTTCTCCTCTTATACAACCTAACAAGATCTTAGCAAATCAGTATATTATGAATAATATCCCTCCCTTTGATGAAAGCACTATGTGATTCACTAATAATGTTAGGCAAACCCCAACAATTATATTACAGAACACCTTGGAAATGATTTTATAAAGCACATTGTAACAAGCAATTGGCCTAAAATCAGCAACTGTTTTAGGCCTTCTTTTCTTAGGTATCAGGGTCAAAGTAGTAGAATTCACTTGTTTAAACAATTTCCCATTATCAAAGAAATTCTAGATTGCACCTAAAACATCATAACCCATAAATTCAAATGCATCCTTATAAAACTGAGAAGTATAACCATCTGGCCCAAGGGCCTTGTTTGAAGGGATAGAAACACAGTGCTTCCTTTATTTCAGCATCTGTAACCTCCCTAATCATACCCTGAACATCAGCAGCAGATAAGATTTTGCCTTTCCTCATAGTGGTAATATGAACTGGCAGCACCTTATTACTGGAACCAATCAAATGTTGATAATAATCTAAAAACACCTTCTCAATGGCCAGCATTTCATGCACTTGAACCCCATCCATATCCTGGATACTCAGTAATCTATTGTACATTCTCCTAGCCTTGATAACACTATGAAAGTAGCTAGTGTTCTCATCACCATCAGACATCTAATGGGCTTTGGCTTTTTGAGCCAAGAAACTTCTTTTGGCATTATCCATGTCCCTATAAGTTATAACAACATTTTTTTCCTCCAATTGCACAACAGGATTGGTTGGATCAACATGAAGTTTTTCCTAGATAGACTTCAAATGTAATTTAGCAATCTTTGCAGATGTTTCAATATTGGCAAAACCAGCCTCATTCATTTCTTTTAAAGGCTTCTTCAAAGCCTTTAATTTTTTAACCACCTGAAACATGGTATGCCCAGTCACAGTTTCACCCCAGACGTTATCAACAGTATGCAGAAGGTCTGGGTTCTTGCCCCACATGTTAAAATATTTAAAAATTCTTTTTCTCCTCATCCCAGTAGACCTTCAGGGAGGAAAGAAGTGCACGTATTAGGAAATTGGATCATCCAATCATCATTTATCAGTACCTTATCTATTCTGCTAAACACCATAGCTCATAGATCATGCTTGTTGTTCCAAGTAAAGAAAGCTCCCTCGGCAGGAATATCACCCAAACCACAAGTATCAATACAATATTGAAATCCCCTTATTCCAGCATTAGAAATAGCACTAGCAGGGCCAATCCTTTCATCCACAAACAACACATTATTAAAATCACCCATCACTACTCATGGGCAATTGACCAGCTGGCTCATCTGACAAAGGCTATCCCATAATGGGACCCTCTCAGCCACCCTATTCATTCCATAGACCATAGACATCCACCAAGTAATCCAGTTGGTAAGTAAGTAATTTTTGTATGTATAACTTGAGCAAATGTCCCCAAAACCTTAACATCAAAATTAATAGCATTCCAAATAATCAATATCCTACCACCTTCATGATCACTAGTGTTATGAATTAAATTGCAACAACGTCATATGTCATGATGCACTTTATTGATAGAACCAGATCTAACTCTAGTTTCAAGCAAACCAAACAATCCTATATTATTATTATGCATAAACCAACTAACTTCCTTCTGTTTATTTTCACGATTTATTCCTCTCACATTCCAAAACATTATACTACCCATTTTCAATAAGAGTAGGATTATGTATTTCCTCAGTCTCAATAACCCTTGATATCTGAATAGACTGCTCAAGGACTTCCAAATATGTATGACCCCCCTCCACCTACACTAAAACCCCCTTGCCTAGTCATCTTAGTGATAATTCGAGCAAGAGACCTGGAATTCACTAGTGATGTATACATAGGAGTAACCAAACCACTCCGACTTCCATGCTGGAAAAAATTCACAGATGGTGCTATGCCTGACTGAACAGGTTTCTCAACAGACTCTGGGTTAGTGACCTGTTTTGGTACTGGCACTGTCTTTTTTGGTACCCATTTTTTCTACCCAGGTTGTCGTTTAGTCTGATCCTTTTTCCTACAATCATGAGCACAATGTCCCATACCCTTACACTTAGTGCATTAGGTAGGCTTCCATTCATAGTGTACATTAAACCTCTGAGGATTATCCATTTCATCCACAAATTCAATGTAATCAGGCAATTCATCTCCTACTTTAACTTTCTACCATAACCCTAGCATAACCAATGAAGGTTTTCAATAAAGTCTTACTATCACACCTGACTGGTTTCCTAACCAGCCCAACAATTTTAAGCAAAGCATTCCCCCAATATTTCAGAGGAAGTACATAAAATCGAATCCAGATAGGGACAATATTAACAGCCTCTCTGACCAACTTAGCCGTAGGTGTCCATTCTTTAATAGCGACTGGTTTGTTATCAAAGAACAAAGGTCCAACTTGCAAAATTCTATTTTTCATTTCTATTGTCTTGAATCATACAAGAAACACGCCATTAGAATGAAAAAAAAATCTTATCCACCCCAGCATATCCCCATATACGTTTCACAAAACTGTCAATAACCCGGAACGGTGGATTAGCCCCAAGGACGTAGCAATAGACCGCAGTGGCCTAAAAATCTATCTCGGGTTGGATATCAGAAGAAGACAGTTGAAGTTTACCTCCTGTTGACGACGAAGGAATGTCTGATCCCAAGTTTGAACGCCGAGGAACCTCCACCCAATCCTCAGCATCATCTAGAGCTTCCTCCGTGATCGCTTCCATAATAGTATTGATATTAAAAGAACGAAGAACAGACACTGGGGTTGATGTTGAACTTCAAAATGAATTTCATCCATAAATTCCGCATCATCCTCGTTATTAAACACAAATTGAGAACCATTATGAGTATTATTTGGAGTATTACTATTATTTTTGTGATTTTGTGAAGTATTATAAGCTATTACTCTAATTAATCTACTAGATTTAGGGGAATTTCATCTCTGTCGCGCCATTGCAACACATATAAGATCAAGCCCTAAATCGCCTTTCTCTCTCTTCTTTATCTCTTTTCATTTTTGAATATGTTTGACATTTAATTTTCTGAAGGACAAAAAGAGTAATTTTTTTAGTTTATTCTAATCTACTAATTAAAAGTTGCTTTTTGTAAAATAGGAAATTACGCCCCAATCTACTATTTCAATATTTCATCGACGACATTAAAAAATATCATATTTGTTATTCAAATAATGCAAAAACCCTCAATATGTTAAAATTGACCAATCTATCGTTTATCAAATAAGACCTAACTTTATGTATGCTTTTTATTTGATAACATATGTATAAACATAATTTTGATTTATATTATAAAAAAGTTGGAAAATTAATATCATTAAAAAAATGAAACAAAACCACGAAATATGATATGTATAAACATAATTTTGATTTATATTATAAAAAAAATTGATAATTATTGCCAATTGATTTAGTACATGTGTCTCGTACATGTCACCATCCTAACTTGTTAACAATTGATTGACGGAAATGTAGAAGTGACTTAAATAAGCGAACGATGTTCTTTTGTAGTGTTAAAGGTTCCAAAACAATAAAGATAGGTCGACAAATAGAATTTAGATCAACCTCATTGGTCATATATATCCAGCATATATAAAAGGAATCAGAAATTAATTTCGTCTCAACATATATCCAATTATAATGTCACTTGATTAATTATCAGAAGTAACTATGGTAGAAGTAAATATATATTGTATGTTAATTTCATAATATGTGAGTATTTTTGTCTAACAATATCACTTTCGGGTAATTGTAGGAAATAATTAAACTCGGGGCAATGAACATTGTGGTTCCAGGAAACTTTCCAATTGGTTGTGTGCCAATTTACTTGGACCAATTTAAAACAAATGATACCTCGAAGTACGATGATCTTAATTGCCTCAAAGAATATAACGAATTCTCGAAACTACACAATGCACGTTTGATTGAGGCCATCCAAGACTTACAAGACCAGTACCCAAGTGTCACCATCGCCTACGCAGATTACTACTCTGCATTGAAATGGGTCGTAACCAATGCTCCCTCTTTAGGTATCATCTCATCATAATTTCCATATTTCTCATTATTATCTTGTCTAATTATCTAATAGCATTTGTGTTGAAATTCAATGCTTCGTGATCATTGCCTCACCGGGACTCAAAATAAAATTATATTTTTTTTGTCTATGTTCTAATTAAGTTAGTTGTAAACGTAATGGTCTTACTAATACATTTATCTAGACAATATATGCAACGAAAGAAAGGCCAAACTCATATGCTATAAAACATCCTACAAAACTAAGAGGCACGTGATACGATTAAAGTTTGATATACTATTAAAATTTCTAGTTGGCTTTTTCTTTGATTACTTGGCTCCACCTTTTTCAGTATTATGGGGTGAGAGGAAAAAACATATCATATTGATTTTATTTACAGCGAAAACAGGATTTTTTTTTCTATAAGTGGCAATGTTGTGAGCTATTAAATAATGGCTATACTATAGTCCCATTTGACAATGGGACTTACTCTAATCTCCTTTGAAACATGGACGTTGACTGTAGGGTTCGAAAAAGATGGATGGAAGAAAGCATGTTGTGCACAGGACGTTGCATGTTGTACGGACCCATCTAAGCGAGTGAATTGGGATGGAATCCATATGACTCAGGCCGGAAACAAATACGTGGCTGAATGGCTATTAAGGCATTTTGTGCCAGTACTTCAACGTTGACGGCCCAGTCAACAACATGTTCATGGCTAGGATTTATATTATAGCTAGATTAGTTCTTATTTAGCATATGGTTGTCAAGTAAAAGTTATTATTGAATTTATTCTATATAGTAAAAGAATCACAACAAAAGTTGATTTGATGCGGGCAATTTCCAAATCAAATTTTCTATTAACTTCACAAGTAGTCTCCGGCCGAGGAAAAAAGTACAAACCTTAAAGTAATTAGGGTCGATTGCAACACAGTGTCCAAAACCTCGTCTTGTCCCGAATCAAAATATTTTGGAAACTGTCAAAATATATTTTGGGACAAAGCGTTTTAATTAAAAACTTATCTCTATAAAAAAAATGATCTAATTCTTCCTTAATCCATGAAAACAAGCCCGAATAGGATACTCAGGGCTTGCACCACTCCGAATAGGAGCGGTTACATCTGCTCTATTGTGAATATGTGGTTTTGTGCTGGTCCCTTTTCTAAGTTCCAGACAAGACAACTTCGTCAAACAACTCGTTTCTTCTCTCGTTTTTGTTCACTACAAGAGAGGAGTGAGATGGCTACTAATTTAACTACTAGTGATTACATAGTAGCTAATTTTATAATTTAGCAACTAAATTTGCGATTAACGATTTTCGTAGTCTCTAAATTAGCTACCAAAGTCAAC